>JAHUTJ010019471.1:0-10204 GCA_036250325.1 Characodon lateralis | reverse complement strand
ATATATATATATATAGATATATATATATATATATAGATATATATATATATATATATATATATGTTTTGGGATGATTTCAAATGCAACGGACACATAGACAGAAACGAAAGGGAAGAAACAGAAAAAAGAAAGGGAGAGAGGCAGGGCAAAAAGTTAAAAAGGAGAGGAGATAAGAATAGAGGAGAGAAAAAATTATAAAGAAAATACAAGATAGCAACCTAGACGTCTGCTTCTACACATGCAGAAAGAGAGAGAGAAAGAAAAGAATAAAGAAAGGAAAAGAAAAAACTACAGGGAAAAACAACAAACACATATAAGAACAACGTTACTCAAAAGTGCACGGTACTAATTTATACAGGATGTATTTAGTGGCAAATGCAGCTCAATATAGAGTATATCTGTAAATCTGTTTATCTGTAAACACATGAATCCAAACACATGTGTGTGTATGTGTGAGAGCGCTTGTGCATTTAAGGTTTATCCACAAGAATATTCAATAGCGAATAGTGAGGAGCCACAGACCTGCCTCCCAGAACCCGAGGTGGACACAGGGGAGATTGGAGTCACAGACATCCAAAAGCCCCCCCAGAGCCCTGGAGCCCAGTGACAACCGGAATCACCCCACAGGTCCCAGAGAAGAGCAGACAAGAGCCCCGGAGGAACCACTGAACAGCCACAGTGCAGAAGCCCTAGGGAGCTGCAGCGCTGTGCCTACAGGCCCCATCCGCAGCAGATAAAGCCATGGACGCAGAGACTGGAGACCCAAGGGCACACCACCCCCCAGCAGAGGCCTGATTGAGGACTGGCAGATAGAGACACCAGCCACCTGCAGGGAGTGTGACGGGGGGAAATAGCCCCCACATTTGATGGGGGGTCTAAGATGATACAGGAGAAGGCAGCCCAAGACCCAACCTAACAGGAAAAACAGGCTCACACAGTCACAATTACACTCATGCTTACACATCCAAACACTCACAACCACACAACCAGCATAAAGACATACAAGAAAGAGCAGTTCACCGGCTTCATGAGGACCAGTATATCGAGGCATGGGATCTCACCCATAACAACAGTGTGATTGGGTGGAATGGCTTTCCCGATCTGAACCAGAGTGGTGTGTCGTTATTGGACTTTGGGCCAGTCGTAGATTGTCCATTACAAGCACCATCTTCAAGCATGAGGGGGTTCATCAGTGCATATAGCACCATGACATCCTTGGCTGGAGGCCGATGATTGACTTTGTAGTCGAGTCTTCTTCAGACTTGGCAGGCCCAAGTGTATAGTGAGGTTTGCTGGGAATGTTCTGTGGAGCCCTCGTTCAGGGACATTTTCAATTCCCACATGCAAGAGAATTTTTTCCTGGGGGAGACCAGGGACATAGAGTCCAAGTGGACCATGCTCTCTTCCACCCATAGCTATGGACTTAAGGTCTGCTGTGTCTATCTCAGCGGCAACCCCCAAACCTTGTGGTGGACACCTGCAGTAAGGGATGTTGTCAAGCTGACGTCAAGCTGACAAGTCCTACCAGGCCTGGATGGCTTGTGAGACTCCTGAGGCAGCTGATGGGTACAAGCGTACCGCGGCCAAGGCGGTAGCAAAACCTTGGGCCTGGGAGGAGTTCAGGGAGACCATAAAGAAGTCCAAAGCCATGTTTCTCACCCGGAAAATGGTGGCTTGCCCTCTTCAGGTTGGAGGGGAGTTCCTGCCTCAAATGGAAGAGTTTAAGTAACTCGGGGTTTTTTTCATGAGTGAAGGGAGAATAGAGCGGGAGATAGTAAGATGCTGCTCAGGAGGTGTTCCAGGCACGTCTTCCCAGGAAGAGGCCCAGGGGATGGCTTAGGACAAGCTGGAAGTTCTATGTCTCTCAGCTGGCCTGGGCTTCTTTTAGAGGAACCGGAGGTGCTCTGTGGGGAGAGGGCGTCTGGGCGTCTCTGCTAAAACTGCTGGAAGACAAAAAGTACGAGTATGAGTTACTTATTGCTAAAGTAAAAACTAGCAATGAAAATCTGGTATCTTAGATTTTTTAAAACAACTTGGTTTTTGATGATTTTTAGCATTGAGGAAGTTGATACGATGCATGAAGTACAGATCTAACAAGCCAATCATTCACTACATTGTAGCTAATGCAAAATTCGCTAACTGTTAGCCTCATTTTTTTGGATTGATGTGTTAAGTTAAGATGGTTAATGGTACCAAACCTGATATAAACTGTCAAATTTAAATCAATCACTTTCATATCCATGGTTCATATTAAAACTTTAAACCTGTTTCACTGAACGAAATCATCAAATGATCTGAAAAGAGCTTCACGAGCCACTTTAAACAAAATATGGTGCCATATTACCACTGATCTACTAACCACATGTGCATTGTTTTGGTGTGTAAGGCTTTGAACAGCAATTTAATCTATGCATATTCTGACATTGCATTTTAAAGAAGCAATGAGCGGGTCCTTTTACGGATTAGTCAAATATTCTTTGTCGGATAGCAAGTCCCGGACCGCAGCATCTATATTGCACTAGTTCCACACAAACACGCACACCACTACACACCTAGTGTTTGGTCTACTTAATTTGTTGTCAGTGAGTTCTTTATCCAAGCGTTCATACACATGATAGAGCTGCTACAGCAGTACCAAAAGACTTTCTGCCAAACGGTTCCCTTACATGTGATGATTATTTTGTTGATAGTTTGGACAGCAGCTATGAACCTGAGACCCAACTTTCACGTTTAAGCTTCAATTCAAACCCCAAATAACAGAACTGAAAATACATTTAAAGGTCATTGTAATGGAGTTTAAACGAAAATTCAACATGGAAGACTCAACACCCCGCCACGTCCAATCACTCCTCGCTGGCTGCTCCAATCAACAGCAGGTCCACACTCCTCCTCAGCCAATCATCTCCCAGGGCATCACTTTTAAAGACCCTCTGCATGGAAAACATTGCTCTTCTGCTGAACTTCGACGATCAGCTGCGACATGTCCGACTAGTTTCTGGCGACTTGGCAATTCCTCGTACTGTTTGTGACGAATTCCGCCTTCCTTCCTCCTCCTCCGCTTGTAGGAGCGTTTGACTGGTCTCCTGCCTAATGGCACCTTTTCTCCTCGTCTCAGCTCCGGGCATGTGGAAACGCCTTAAGAACTCCTCCAATCCATCTACTAAGTGTTGCTGAAGTCGCCCTGCCTTCACCCGGCCCGGCTTCTCCAGTGGTTCTCCTCTGATCTCGTCTCTCAAACCGATCTTCCCGCTCCCCAGGCTCCGACGTCTTCTTCTACTCTGGTCATCCCACAATCTTCCCTGCTTCAGTCATCTCGTCTATGGATTCTCTCCAGAGTTTCATATCTTCTTTACTCAGCTCCTCCGGGAGTTCGCCTCCAATTCTGCCACATCAGCATTTCCTCCGCATCGACAACGTTCAACTCGCTCCCGGCTCTTCCCACTGACATTCACCATGGCAACGCTCGTCCTGGCTCGTGTCTAAGGGTGAGATGTATCATTCCATTCTTTTTCTGAACTGTTTCCTCATTCATTTGCCCTTTAAGCACGCTGTGTTTCCCACTCCTCGTTACATTAAAGTAGATCATATACTTCCATGCATTCTAATATCTCACTCAGGCGCCGCTCCAAATCCTGCAGGGGCAGCTCATTCATATAGTTTCTCTTATTTACTATCTCCCGAGGTTGCTCACTGTATCCCTTTACCTGATGGCTTTAACGCGGTGTTTAAATTATCTACTCCCCACCTTTCTAAGAATCCCTTTTGGCGAGCTTTTGGCCGCCTTTAAGCATTTCAGAGACCTCTTCTGCTCTGTTATCTGAGCGTAGAATAAGTGTGAAACCTATTCCTCTCTTATCGTCGACCTTCTTTTCAAACATGGCTTCCAGATTTTTCTATCATATCACAAATCCTTCTCTGCCAAAGCTGCGTCCAAACTCGCTCAATCAGGAGCTGCCTAGACTGGTTTATTCTTGCCATTGAATTTTGTCATGACGTAAGCTACCTCTGATTCCTGTGGCTCAGTTGGCCTCGTTTCAGTTCTTTTAGGTCTGTAGCATCTCAGTTAAAAATGATGGTCTCTCAAGCGGATGGTTCTCAATCCTTTCGTTGTCAGAGCCTTCCATGTGAACACATCATTATAGCTAAAAAAATATACAGAACTTAAATACCTTAAGTAACTCTATCAATATGCTGCTTTAAATCTTTTGCTTCATTATTTACCATGAATTTTACCTTAAATATTTACAACCCCCGTTTATCCTTGACAGTCTTTCCCTTGAGTGCTTTTACCATGTATATTTATTAAATTTGTAACCATCGCCTTCTATATTTTTCCGTACAATAAATTAAATGCAATGCAAATTATTTTAATCATCTGTGACTTTACTTGGCTTATTATATTAAAACTAGTAAACCTTCGTATTAGCTCCCTGTACCGGGGGAATGCACTTTTAAAAGCAACCTGTTTGCTCCATAGAACATTTAAATATTCATTTACGCATTCGAACATTTATACCAACCTTCTTCCTTTATTAATCAGGCGCTAAGGAACCATTTACTTTTTAATATACATCTTATCTATATTTTATCCCATCTAATCGTGGAGCATACTTTCTTTCTGCATATCGGGTTGGCGCTGCATTGTTCAGTTTGAGTCAACTGATTTACAGCACCTTCCTGGTTTAAGTGTTTTCAAATTTGAGCATTAACTGCATTACTGCCGCAGCAAAATAACAAACACTTATTAAACAATCTATGTACTGTCAATATTAGTACGTTCATTTAATGGACATAGCTCTTACCTCCAGCGAATCTTGGCTGGCTGTAACTCATAACTCCATCATTTCTGCCAGTCATGTTCCAAGTTTCTAATCCAGTGCTCATGCCCTGGTCTCATTTTAAATTTTCTGGTCTTCCGCCGTCTCTGTCCATCAACCTACTTTTACCCTACTCCGATTATTCCTCTTACCTTCCTCTTTCGCAATTTGCCAAACACTGCTGTCTCTCAGGTCTATCTCTTTCTACTTTCAAACCTTATTTCTTCGCCTGGCAAACTTTGAGAAATTTTGAGCATTGGTTTACATTCAGTCCTAGCTTCATCACTCATTGCTTGAACTTAATCATTTTAAGCCCCCCTACAGCCGCAGCTCTTTTAGCAGGCATCAATTTTCATTGAAAGATCATCTTTCGGAGTCCAGTTTGAGCCTTTTCTCTCATTACACATTAACGTCTCCTCAAATACATCTCAAAACATTGTATACCACAATGCGCTTAATTCACCAGGTTATTTCTCACCCTCTGAATCTGGTTAATTCCGTCCCCTTTCTACTAGATTTGGTTTCTTTAGACGAGTTTGCCGCTCTGACCTGTTTATCTGGTCTTCTGTTCTGCAGAACCGGAATGGTATATCTTTCCTTTATGATGACGTCGTCACGTCAGCAGACTCCATTCAGTTTTGCACGAATGCAGCTTCGTCCGTGGGTTTTGGGGGATTTCTTCAGGGTCCATGGTTCGCTGCCATCTGGCCACTTTCTTTCCCCAATCCGAACCATCAGCCATTATGAGATAATCTCCATCTCTATTGCATGCTGCGCCTGGGGCAACTAATGGAAGGAATGCATAGCCGCTTTATGCGACAATGCAGCCATAGTCGAAGTAAATAAAGGCCGCTCCTCTTCAAAGTCAAGTCAATCATGCCAGATACCACCTTGAAGACCTGATACTCGACTAAATTCATCCCTCATTCCTCTATTCTAGTCAGCTAATTATTATTGTAATTCAGGCTTGGCTCCCTCCGCTCAAGTCTGATTCCTTCGCTTAGCAAACTTTTTCAAACTTTTGCATTGCTCATAATACTCCTCTTTACCCCGTTTGCATTCCTACCTTCTTAGCTTTTATTACTTCTTGCTTTGATGTCCGGCATCTCAAACTCCCTTACTTTAAGAGTTTATTAGCCAGCATTAACTTCTCTTCTAAGGGCCACTTTTTGAAACCATTCCAAGCCTTTTCTCAAATCATTCCATTAAACTTTTACTCTAAGGTCTACAAAATCATAGCATTCCTAAGCCAGATCCGAGGAGACTTATCACTCCTCCCATCTTAAAGGTTCTTCTCCTAGTGCTCCGTTCAGACCCTTCTTCATCTCACTTAACATTTCTTCTTTCCAGCGCCTGGCTTTTAGCTTTTATAGCTTCCTTAGTGTAGGGGAATTTACTAACCCATCAAGCTCATCCGATTCTGCTAGAGTCCTAACTATTCCTCATCCAAAGTTCTATCCCGATTATTTTAAATTTATGTTAAACATTTTAAAAGAAAGGTCCTTGCTTTTATCTTCATTGCTCGTTTTAACGGTCCATCCTGCCCTTTTTATGTCATGCTAAATTCGCCATCAAACGGCACAAACTCATTTTGAATCGGGGCGGTCACTTCAGCTGCTTCACTCCAACAACTCGGCCGCTGGTCTCCTCAGCGTTCTCTTTGTATTTCTGTCCTGACCTCCAATCTGTCTTATCCACTCAACGATTTATCAGTTCTTGGGTAACAACTCTCACAATTACTGGTGGTGGTCGGCCTTATCCAATTCTTTCCTCTAGCTATATCAATTATTAATCTTCTGTTGGAATAATTGTATATAGATTTATCTTAGATTTTTCCTTGTCTTTAACTTGACTATTTGATCTTTATAACCTTTCATGATGTTTGTGTGAGTAAGGATGTGATGAGTTTGTCTGCAGGCAAGGATCAGAGGTGGAGCTGAGAAGGAAGCAGTCACAGATGAGGAGGTCATAAAGATGAAGGCTGATTGTGCTGAACAGAAGACACACTGATCTTAAGATGGGGGAGACTGTGGAAGTGTGTTGTTACAAGATAATGATGTATATGACCTGTTTACGTTGCAGCTGTTTTTCCCATCCTTTAGAGAGCAACGTTTATTGTAACTAGGGAACCCCAAAGATAATAAAAAGAGAGGTGCGGACAGATGGTTTTCAGAGTGGTAGGAGATTTGTAACTGAAAGCACATCTCTGTCTGTTCTCCTCGCAGCGAGTAAAATAACTAATTCTTTGTCTTTCTCTTCTTTTTGTGATGTTATAAGTATTTTAGGCTGTTTAAACCTGACATCTTCCTTCTCTATTCCTGGTTCTCTTATCTAACCATTTTAAATTTGCATATTTTATTCTTCTATTTATTCATGTACCATGTTTTTAGATAGTTTTATTCTAGTTTTCTCTCTTTCAGATTCACCTGGATCTCCGCCACTGGCAGGCAGTTCCAACCAGCCTCGTCATGCTCCTCATTCAGCCTCTTCAGACTCATCACCATCTACGCCATTGGCAGGCGTTTCATGCAGCAGTTAAGGAGGAATACAGAAAATTCTTACAAAGCTTATCTGATAAACATTTGATAAGAAACACATATACAGTACATTCCAGTTGTTGGGATTATGGTTATTGATTAATTAATATTTATCAAGAATTATAATAAAAAATTATAATTTGAGAAAATTTATTTCTTAACCAAAAATCCTCATTTATGAATTGAAATCAGAGATGTCCTCTGGGGTTGTAATTGTGGCTCAAAGCCCTTGATAATTACAATTATTAAATTCTCAGTAATAGTTGATAACTATTTCTAGATGTCACTGTTTAATAAACCGTTTCTGCCAAAACGTGGGGAACGTTAACCTTATTTTGACTGACAAATCACTCTTGCATGAATAAACACAAACGCTTTCTCTTTATCTACGTGAATATTTATTAAATCAACAGCCCTGATACAACTCGCTCTTCCGATTTAATAATCTTCCCCTAATCAAACATGCAAAGTTCTACTAAAAAAGGTAAAATATCTAATTAAACAAAATAAAACAGCCTTGAGTTTGAAATCAAACCAGCAGTTATGGCAGTTATGGCAAAATACAAAAGGACTATGTTTGAACGAAGCTCGGGGAGGCCACTCCCAAAGTGTAGCTCAGTAGGACACAGGCATGTCATAAAACTTCCTACAAGCAAAGTTGTAAACCCAGAGGACAAAGGATAATAAAACTTTTGGCGGCAGGCTAGTAAAGCACAAAGTTGAAGACAAAGAAAATAGTTGATTTTCACCATAAGGTTATTATAGCACTCCAGTTTCACAGCGCCCCTGCATTCAGGTGTCCAGACAGTAAAACACAACTTGCGAGACTCGGCGGCCTCCGAAATTCAACAGCAATCGAGTTTCAAAAAAACAATGGCATGCAAATACAATTCAGAACACATTAAACTATAAGTGGCGATTCTAAATCGCACTAAAATCCTACTGTATCCTGCCAGAGCTCTACCTAATAAAGAAATAAAAGGAACAAACTGACTTTACTTGTTGAAGTCTTCCTTGGGGCAGAGAGGCAGAGAAAGGAGGGGGGAAGAGTTTTCACGCGTCCATGGGTAACTCAGGTTGGGATTGATCTGTCTTCGTCCTATCGGCCTCCTTGGCAGAAAGGTGAAAAATATGACGGACCGTCACTAGTCGACAGGAAGGAAAAAAAAAACAAGGAGGAAAATTGTGTCTCCCTAAAAACTGTTTTTTTTGTTACGTGTTAAATCCACGTCTTCGATCAGTAATGTTGAAAACTCCGGGCCTTCCTAGTCCCGGAGCCTCTTTTGAGTTTGTTCTCGTTGGCCAATGGGGAGAATGAATGAAAGTCCACGTGGGATTTTCTTCTCCAGAATGATGCACTTCAGATGCCGGTAATGTCTCGTTCCAAACTGAAAAAGCCATGGTGGGCGTCTCCGGTGCCCTTACATAGTCCACTGTGACGTCAGAGCTGCGACGCCCCCGTCCTATGAGCCACTGTGCCCGCTGGGATTTGTAGTAGCGGACTATTCTGGGGTACAAAATGGCCGATGGCGCCGGAAGGCCTGGTGGCGTCCAGCAACGTTCAAATGGTCCAATATTCAGCAAAACATGGTCCAACACTGTACATGCCTGCAAAAATGTCCGCATTTATCTTCAAATGAGAAGTGACCATTCTCCTGCTCATGTATTCCTGTATCATTGTTGTTTTGTACCTAAAAATAATGTTGCAAACACAATCTGTGAACATTTTTGTTGTATAAAAATACACATACTGTAGTCTTTATTTTACTAGTCAGGAATAGCAGAATATATCTATTTGCTAAGCTTACTCTTAAATGTAAAGCTTCTATACATTTCCCTTGTGTTTGGTATAATTTCCTTCCACACGCTTCTCACAATTGTTTCCTGAAATTTGGCCCATTCCTCCTGAAAGAACTGATGCATGTTATGGCCACTCCAAAAGATTGACTTAATAGTTCTTAAGGCACTTTGTAACTAATTTTGCAATATGCTTACGGTCATCGTAAAGCCCATTTGTTCTGAAGATTTGACATTTCTGGTTGGTGTCTTGAATCCCCACGATCCCATTTATTTTTGTGAAGTGCAGGAGTCCCTTCTGCAGCATTGGGATGGTGTTGTTAGGCTTCCCCTTTTTCCCTCCTAATGTAACGTTGCTCATTATGACTAAACACAAAAGTTTTATTTTAATCAGCCAGGAGGACAAGTCTCTCATGTCTAAAATCTTTACATTGTAATTTGGCCTTTTAAGTTGCTTTTAGAGTAATGGCTTCTTCTCCTCCGAAAGGCCTTTCAGATCATGTACTGAAGATGTTTCACTGTGGATAATGACACTCAGCAGTTTCATCCAGCATCTTCACTAGGTCTTTTGCCTGAGGTTCACATACATAAAGGGATACTGACATTTTCCCATATCATACCAGACCTCCATAATGAAATTTAGCTGAGACACA
Organism: Characodon lateralis; assembly: GCA_036250325.1. Taxonomy (NCBI): domain Eukaryota; kingdom Metazoa; phylum Chordata; class Actinopteri; order Cyprinodontiformes; family Goodeidae; genus Characodon; species Characodon lateralis. The sequence goes on along the minus strand of JAHUTJ010019471.1, from coordinate 400 downwards.
GCTCAAAAGGTACACATGTAGGTTACAGACACTTACAAAATTTTAAAACACTTATAGAAAAGGAAAACATATGTACATGGAATGTGGCATTTAGTATTTACATAAAGTGTAGCTGTCACGATGTGGTTTTGGATCAGACCAAAATGCAGACAAGAGCTCGGCAGGATCATCTTTGTAATTCAAAGATTTATTTACAAGGTCAAAAAACATAGCAAAATCACTGCAGGTTTCCCAAGGCAAGGCGTGGCAAAAAACAAAGCATAATCATGGACAAGAACGAGGTGTGACGAACACAAGGAACCAGCACTGAACAAAGACACAAAACCAACTTATATACTGTGAGATAACAAAGGCAGATAATCAACGGAACAGGGAACAGGTGTGACAAGGAGGCAGGGAA
>JAHUTJ010019470.1:0-10208 GCA_036250325.1 Characodon lateralis | reverse complement strand
CCCAATCGAGATGGTTTGGGGTGAGCTGGACCACAGAGTGAAGGCAAAAGGGCCAACAAGTGCTAAGCATCTCTGGGAACTCCTTCAAGACTGTTGGAAAACCATTTCAGGTGACTACCTCTTGAAGATCATCAACAAGAGTGTGCAGAGCAGTAATCAAAGCAAAGCAAAGGTGGCTACTTTGAAGAACCTTTGAAGAACCTAGAATATAAGACATTTTCCGTTGTTTCTCACTTTTTTGTTCAGCATATAATTCCACGTGTTAATTCATAGTTTTGTTTTGTTGTTGCCCGGTCTGTGGAAACATGGGAAAGGATGGCGCAAGCACACACACTTTTCCAAAAGATCCCATGAAATCCAGTGAATTCAGTTCAATTCCATTTAAGTATTTATGCCTATATTAGTTTATTGAATCTATGTATTTCGAATTTTATTTAAATTGTGACACGTAAATATCTATTTACCAATTTATGTATTAAATTAAGGTACTTTTTGGCCCTCCACGCTGAAGATGTGTAAACAAGGTATTTAAAAATAACGAAACGTGATTTCTACCTGCAAACTTCTTAAATCCGCCTTTAAACTCCTCCAGCACTTCTTGGTGCTCTGCCCTGGAGAGAGATGATAAGTTTTAAGGGAGCAATCAGGGTGCGTAATGGAAAGTGTGTGAGGGGTCCAGCTTACATGTTGGATAAGGTGACCTGGGTGACAGCGGGGAGGCTCCTGAGGGTGTGCAGGGCGTCCTGGGTGAGGTGGGGGACGCTGCCAAGGTGGGTGTACAGAAGACATCCAGGAATGTCCAGCGTGTGCTGCCCCATCCTCCCTATCCCCTGCAGTAGACCCAAACGACCTCTTCCCTGAACCACTTGGGACAAGTCCAGCTTCATCCTGCTGCCAGCCATCACCAACAGCTCTTTAAAAGAGCCTCTAAAAATATCTTAAATGATTCACCGAGCAACACTTAGCTGCCACTACTAAAGAGTGGAGATTAGCCACGTAGCTAGTTAGCCCTGCCACACAAAAGTTACGACGCGAGAAAATCGTTTATTAACTTAATGTTTAATCCATCGAAATAACGTTAGTAGAGGCCATACATTTATAGGCAAACGCATAATATTTATATTTGTCTAATTCATAGGCACGTTTTCGGCTTACCCCTACAAACTCGTGTGAACTACATGTCGGGGAATTATGACGTCAGTGGAAATGACACGTCAACACGTCTGCCAAATTGTGAGTGGCACGTTCTCCTTGGGAGCCTCTTATAAGATTAACGTTCAACTACTTTAAATTAATCTTTTTTTTTCTTACCCTATATTATGTATAATAGTGCTAATAACAGACAAAAATTGAACACATTGTGTTGAAAAGCACATAGACCTATACTCTTAATTTGCCTGTTTAGAAATATACCAAAACACTATCAAATTTAGTTCTGTACCGTATCCAGTTAATCAACATTTTTTTTGCCAGGAATTATTATTTTAAGGGTGCATGAAAAACTCTTTAAACTCATATAACAGTTAGATGTTAACTGTACATCATACAACCTCATTTCCAATGAAGTTGGGACATTGTGTAAAACAAATAAAAACACAATACAATGATTTGCAAATCCTGTTCATCCCCCGAAAGGCTCATTTGTTCACAGCAAGGATAGGGTGAGCTTCCCCGCTTTGTGACAGTTTAACCATAACGTTTTTCAATGTACAAATGCACGGAATTAAGAGTTTTCATAATCAACAGTCCAGACTATTATCAAAAGAAAAAGAGAATCCGGAGAAATCTCTGCATGAAAACCAACATTGAATGCCCGTGACCTTCGATCCCTCACGAGGCGCTGCTTTAAAAACCGACATCATTCTGTAACAGATATTACCATGTGGGCTCAGGAACACTTCAGACAACCATTGTCAGCTAACACACCTTGTCGCTACATTTACAAATGCAAATGAAAACTCTACCATGCAAAGCCAAAGCCATACATCAACAATAACCAGAAACGCCTCCAGCTTCTCTAGGCCCAACCTCATTTCAGCTGGACTGATGCAAAGTGGAAAAGTGGGCTGTGGTCTGTGGTCTCCACATTTCAAATTGTTTTTGGAAATGATCGTCATATCCTCTGGGCCGAAGAGGAAAATGACTATCTGGACTGTTATCAGCGCAAAGTTAAAAAGCCAGCTTCTTTGATGGTATGGAGGTGTGTTAGTGCCCATGGCATGGGCAACTTCCGCATCTATGAAGGCACCATTAATGCTGAAACGTACATACATGTTTTGGAGCAACATATCCTCCATCAAAGCAACATCTTTCTCAGCGAGGTCTATGCTTATTTCAGCAAGACAATGTCAAGCCACATTCTGCACGTGTTACAACAACGTGGCTTCATAGTAAATAAGTGCTGGTACTAGACTGGCCTGCCTGCCTCCAGTCCAGACCTGTCTCCCATTGAAAATGTGTGCCGCAAAATACAACAATGCAAACCCCGGACTGTTGACCAACTGAAGTTGTACATCAAGCAGGAATGTGAAAGAATTCCACACACAAAGCTTCAACAAGTAGTGTCCTCAGTTCCCAAATGCTTATTAAGTGTTGTTAAAAGGAAAGGTGGTAAACATGCCCCTGTCCCAGCTTTTTTTTATGTGTGTTGCAAGCATCATATTTAAAATGTGTGAATGAGTGGGTTCATTCCGGGTACTCGAGCTTTCTTTGAGAGTCCCAGGCTGGCGACCTGTGTGTACCCTACCTCTCATCTACTAACTCCTAGAGATAGGCACAAGAACCAGCCTTGATGAAGCCCATATGTTGCTCAGATTTATAACTGCCAAATGCAGCACTGAGACCCAATAATACAAACAGACATTTTTGATGCATCAAATGTATAACGTTATCCACTGATTTCCTTTTAAAGTTATCCACAATATAGTGCCTACAAAAATGTAACTTCGGATTGTGCTGACATAGTGACTGGACCAAGTATGTTTAGTGGACATAGCTCCTAAAGGCTTAAAAGCATAATAAACATCAGTATTTTTCCATTGTTAATCTGATATCTGATGTGCTGATGTTAATGGTACTGGACAGTCAGTTGGACCTTTTTAATTAAAAAAGCAATTATTCAAAGAGGCTGCAGTGGAGTTGTTCCTGATAACCACTGGATTTTATTATATTTCAGCGTTTTAAAAAGAGTGACCTGAACAGAATTAACTTGTGTTTTTATCACATTCTCTGTTAAATACAGAATAATGAGTTTAAAAAGTAAAGGATGTTATTTATTATGTGTGGATTCAGACTTTGGGTACATGTAATTACAACAAAACTTGATTTGATATTTTAGTTATTCAAATATGGATAATGTAGTGTTCGAGGTGCACTTGAACGCACCCGTGGCCATGGCGTGACGACAGTGATAAACCGAAATACCAACTTACTATGTTTTAGATCCTAAAACATATATACAGACCCTTAATATTATCTATTGTTATTTAATCTGTGCCGCCCTACACGCACACAGCTTTAAAAATCCGTTATTTTCCTTGTGTTTTCAGACGTGAACATCGTTGCCATGGTAACACCAGCTTGCCTTTCAGAGCCACGACTGAAGTCTGCTGGGACACGTAGTACCGAAAGTCTTTATTTTCCCAAGATCTAATGAAAAACGATGTTCTAGTCACTCCATTACCCAGAGTCCTTTGCCATCCAAATTAGCTTTAGTTACGTTTACACGTTTCTTACGTTCTTTTACTCTGTGGTAACTTTTTCAACTCATTTTGGTTTGCCTAATTGCGTTAGCAACACACGGTGGAAATAAACGACTCCAGAATGGGATTAGAGATTACATAGTAATGTTATGTAGATGTATAAAAATGTGAGATGGCATCATTCAGTTACAATTCTCACCTGTTCAGGTGGAAAAGACTCGCGTCTGCCAACAAGGTAAGCTTGATTTACGCTTTAATAAAGAGTAAATATCTCATTTATTCTTAACAAGAATGAAAAAAAAACGGCATACAATTATAAAAGATAGTGTATTAATCTTTTTCTTTTTTTTTTTTATCTCAAACATGTCAAATAAATTTGTGTTCTGATATTTTAATCCCTATTCTACATCAAGCATATAGTTACAGTACCTTGCAAAAGTATCCATACGTCTTATACTTTTTTACATTTTGTCACGTTACAACAAACGTCATTATATTTAATTAACACAACGCCGCACATGTTTAGGTGGAAGGCAATTTTTTTTTCCTAGTTTTTTCTAACATTTTTCAAAATAAAAATCTGAAATGTGAGGCAAGCATTTGTGTCCAGCCCTTTATTTCCACATTCCTAAATAAAATCCATGGCTAATTGCTTTTAGGTGTCTCCTAATTAGTAAATAAAGCCCACCTGTGTGCAATTATAATCCCAGTTTAAACCTAACACTGCACAGCAACCTGAAATCACCATCCCCATGGTAAAACATGGTAGTACCATTATCATGGTTTGGTGATGCTTTTAGCAGAGAAATTGAAGCTGGTGGGAGTTGACTGGAAGATGGATGGAGCAAAACATGGGGAAATCCTCGAAGAAAACCAGTTTGACTGGGGGCAGAGGTTCATTTTCCAGCAGGACATAGACACTAAACAAAACAAGATCTACAATGGAATGGTTTTTTAGTTGTAACCTGACAAAATGTGATAAAGGTTAAGAGGTATGAATATTTTTCAAGCCATTGTACATAATGATAAATGAAGGATAAGCACATATTACAGCTAGAGTACGCATAGACGTGTAGTTTTTCTAAGTAAATGTTAAATGTCATCCAGGTATATTGTCAGATACTGCCACGCTTGCAGCTGTACACCGTTGCAGCCGGAGACTGAGATAGTGGAATTGCCACGGGTAAACCGCTCACCTTTTGAAGTCCGGGAAATGATTCCTTGGGTAATTTGTGGATTTAAGGCGATAACTGAGCTTTCCTGTGAAATAATCCACAGACACCAGGCCCTTGCCTCAGCACACAATTTGCACACTGCACCAGCAGCTCAAGGTGTCACAGAGCTTGTTTGTGGATTTTCAGAAAGGCAAAAGTGACAATGAGACCTGCATTTGCTTCAGTTTATGATTTTACCTAAATGTATATATTTATGTCCTTCAACAACAGAAACCTGTGAAGAATGATGACATTGATGAGTGGAGAAAGGTGAGACTTTTACATTGAGCTGGTTATTCAAAGTCAGTTTTTTTTTATTGTATTTTAGACTGCTTTTATTTTTAGCCACATTAATGTGTCTCATTGCCTTTGTCTCTGTCCTCAGCGAGTGGAGATGGCCTCAGAGTTTGCCGTGTCTGAAGTATTCTCCCATAGGAAACCTCAGTCAGGAATAAACAGAGTAGCTGCCTCTTTGCAAAGCTCTGAACAGTTGAGGGATCATGATGATGCTTACAGTGAAGGTAGGTCAGCTTACAGAGAAAAGTTTCTAGAGTCGTGATGAACTGTATGCAGCGATGTTTATATGATTGTAAAACCTATAGGTTATTAACATCAAAAATGTGTCTGTGTTTTCAGGCAGTGGGGATAATTAAATAATATGAATGCCGAATAAACAATCTCACTAGTTTCACAGTTGATTGTTGTAATTAAATTTTGCCAGACTGTAGTTGCAGAATAATTCTCGCAAATTACTCCTACCAGCGTTTTTCATCAAAGTTAAGGGAAAACCTTAAGAGGGTTTGACTTTGAGACTATGCTTTATGTATCCACAGCACCCTCCACATTTACTAGCACCCCAGCTAAAGATGTGTAAAAGGCCTTAAAGGAAATCCAAGTTGGTAACACCATTTGTAGGTTCCTCTTCTATAACAATATACAACTTTGGAGAATACAGAGAAAGGGGCTTTTAACTATTCTTCTTTACACTGTTACACTGTCTCTCTAGATCATACAGAGTCCTCTCTTAGGCTCATTTCTCTTCTCTTCTGCTCACGCCATGTTTTCTGTAAAATGTAATCTACACACTGTAATTTGTGGAAAAGGGTTGACTTTGTGTCTGGCAAATCATTTCTGTTTTGGTTTGGCCATGTATTCTGGATCATTACCCTGCTTATAATTGCTATGCGTTCTTAGAAAGTTCCTATAAACCTTGGAAGATTAATTGGCCAGCGTCATCACAGATCCTCCATCATACAGTGGACATAAGGTGCTTTTCTGCATGTTCATCATTTGTTTCGTGCCAGACCCACCTGAAGCATTTGTTGCCAAAGTTTAATCATTTTCTCATCTGACTACAGTAATCCAGTTCCAGTTAAAGACCCAGTAAAGTTTAGCAAGCTCCACGTTTACTTTTAGGATGGTTGGACGGAAACGTTTTTTGGGCTTTTTCCGGAACAGCTGGTCTGCATGTACATCAAGTTTAATGGTTGTTACGGAGACTTGGTGAACCCCAAGATGCCACGTTTTGGTGCAGTTCTCTAAAAGCTGAAGATATGTTATGTTTACCTCCCTTACCATCCTTCCCACTATGCATTGTGACAAGATAAACTTTAGTCCTTTTCCAGTCTTGTCACAATTCCAGCTGTTTTAATCTCTATAATAAATAACTCAGATGGTGGTTATGGGTAAGTGTAAGCGTAAAGTCATCTTATAGAAAGCCATTTCCTGACTTAATGCTGTTTTCAGCTTACTTGGCTTACTTGAATTGAATGTTTTATTGTATTTCCAATTTGAAGAGTGAAAAAAAGGCCACTGCGTCGCATTCAATTATATCCCAAGAAAACAGGAAGTCATTCAGGTGGATTAGATTCAATTTAGTTCAGCTCAATTCAATTTATGTTCTTGGAAAACAGGAAGTCATTGTCAGTACTACCTAAAACTGAACAAGTAAAATACAAATGAAAAAATATTCAGTTTTCTTTTAGTTGATAGAAATTTTTTTCAGAATGCTGATTTTAAATGTGGATTTTTTATTATTAGTGAATTTAGAATTTTATACTACTGCCATGCAATATTTATTTATTTTAGGGCTTTTTAAACCTCTTTACTAGAGCTGTATATAAATGTGGACAACAGTTTTGAGGAGTTAAGTAACACAACAGTTGTTGATGAAAACCAAACTAAGGAAACTTAAAAAAACCCAAAAGATTCTGGATTCCACCAGTACGCAGAATGACAAGTTGTTCAGAAACTGAGGAAATTGGAGTAAGTTGTTATACACCTTTTATATTGTTATACACATCCCAGCTTTGCAATTTCAAAAACCACAAATGTCTTTATTACAGTGCTCACATGATCTGTTTATCTATACAACAGCAGCTTTACTAAGACGTTATGCATTATTCCATCAGTTCTTAAAATCAGTGTCAGAAAATTTGTTTTTTAACAACTTGCTGTTTCTTGTAGCTCGGGCTCTTCTAGACGACTGGCTGAGCGATAAGTTACGGAAAGAGCTGGACATGGAGGATGATGATGAGTTGAAGGTCCAGGATGAAAATATTCAACCTACTGCCGTAGCTAGTGCCCAGCCTACTTCCATCTCTTACAAGAAGTTTGACGGTAAATTTATTTTATTCAGCAGATCTAAAATGTTTAATGTCATGTTATCTTAATACTGCAGATATTAACTGACACCAGAGGCCTCAAAAATGGATGGAAATCAGTTCAATTGGTTGAAAAAGGTAATCGTACTTATTTCTTCTTGATCAAATTTCAGATTTGTATAACTGTCTGGTTGAAGAAGAAGACGAACAATTTGCTGTTGAGAGTTTCCTCCAAGATCTAATGGAGCAAGAGTTGCTGGACTCTGGGATGATGGAGGAGTTGTCTATTGATGATCGAGAAAGTCAGAAGAAGTTTAGAAACCCAGCTGTCACCATGGAAGCAAGACACCAACAGGTTTGGGTCTGTGCATACAGTGATGTGCAAAAGAAACCTTTTCACATTTTGTCTCGTCAGCCAACAAAAGGTGGTGCATGAATATGAAGGAAAAGGATATTTATGGTTATAAGTGAACATGTGTCGTTTAAAGTTGGTATAAATGCAGGTTTTGTGTGAGAACATTGGTAAACAAACAGCATCATGAAGACCAAGGAACACAGTAGACAGGTCAGGGAGAAAAGATGTTGAGAAGTTTAAAGCAGGATTTGGTTATAAAACAGTTTAACAAGCTGCTAAGATCTCATGGAGCTCTGTTTAATTCATCATCTGAAAATGGAAAGAATGTGGCACAGCTTCAAGACATGACCACAAACTAAAATCAACAGGCCAGTTGTAGGGAGAACATTAATCAGAGAATTGGCCGAGAGCCCTATGGTAACTCAGACGGAGCTGCAATGACCCACAGCTCAGAGACATACTTCAACAAACTTGCAGCTGTAATTGCAGTGAAAAGAGATTCTGCATAGTATTGAGTCAAGTTTGCTTAATACAAATGCATGCCACTCTTTCCAGGCTTTTATTTGCTAAAATGTTAAATACCAGGTGCCACTTTCATTCCTCCTCACATATACACACTACTTTTTATAGGTCTGTCACCTAAAATCCCAATAAAATACATCTTAAAGTTTGTTGTTGTATTGTAGCAAAATGTGAAAATGTTGTAAGGGTCTGAATACTTTTGCAACGCGCTCTAGGTTCAGTTTCTTAGGTTGAATTACAGATTTGAATGCTTTGAGTTGGATAGTGGACACAAGCTGCCGCTGGTTCCTCCTGCAGGTACGAGAGAACAGGGCACGCAGGGAGGCTGAGAGACAGAGGAAGCAGAGGGAGAAGGAGGCTCAGCAGGATGCCAGGAAGGAGGCGAAGAGGAAGGAGCAAGAGGAGGAAATGAGGAAGAAGCAACAGGAACATTGGGAGGAGGAGATGGTGAAGCAGGAGACAGTGAGACTGAGACGACTGATGGAGGAAAAGAAGAGCCTGCAACATTTTCCTTGTCAAAGGTGTGTCTTTACCTGATTGGATAGTTTGCTATTAGATCTGCTCTGACCCAAACCGTTTCAATAAAACAGGCAGGAGCATGCATTAAATAAAATATGACATATAGATGTGAATATTTGTTTCCGTTTTCTTGTTGAATTAAACAAAGCCTTGCCTGAAATACAACACCAGTTTGGCAGCACATGTTCCACAACCTGCAGGAATCCAGCTTTAATAATACCTTCACAGATGTACAAGTTAACCCAGGACTCATGCATTTAAGAACTTCCATAAAGTTCAAGTCTTGGGTTTGAACTGTGTTTTGATCCTGAAATATATTCTGATATTCTACTTGCAGAAGAAAGTTATCCTGATGGAGATTTGTTTTACTTTGCTTTCTTCAGTGTTTACTGACATTTATTGTTGCAATGACAAACTGCTGCTGGGTCCATAAAGGAATCACATCTTGGGCCGGCCTGATTTATAAGTGAACTTTCTGACTGCTTTAGACTCCCTGTCCCTGAAAAAAAAAATTAACAAAGGTTTATTCTCCCCATGGATGCAGATACTTTGAGAAATTAGAATATCAATCTAAAAGTTGCTTTATTTCAGAAATTTAATTATAGGAGTGAAATGTATATATCCATCACCCACAGAGTGAAATACAGTGTGTATCAGCTTTTATCTCTGTTATTTTTAAGAATTACAGGAGATAATGAAAACCTGAAGTGCAGTTTCTCAGAAAATGCATAGGACTGACAAAAAGGCTTACTTGGGAACCTTTGTCTGCCACTCTTTTTCCTTCCACTCAACTTTCCATTATCATTCTGGGATACAGCACAACCAGCCTCTTTAGCGACAACCTTTTAGGGTGTACCTTTCATCCTTGTGGAGGAAACAGGATAACCGACTATCTGCTGGACAACTGTTAAGTCCGCAGTGTTCTCCATCATAGGCCATAACATGACATTTATTTATTTAAAAAAATCCTTTTTAGTCTAATGTAATAGTTGACATTTCTGAGAAATAAAATATTTGATTTTGAATAGCTGTAAGGCTTAATCTTTAAACTTAACAGAAGTAGTTATGAATAAATATCACTCTGTATGTAATGAAACTGTATGAGGGTTTCATATTTTTGAACTAAATTGTAATTCCAGCAGCCTTCCACAAACTCTGAGTGCAGACAGAGATCTTGAATGTGTCATTAACACACACATATATATACATATATATATATATATATATATATATATATATATATATAATTTTTTAAATGAAATTTTTTATGTTTTAATGTTTAAAATGTTGTGAT
>JAHUTJ010019469.1:0-10213 GCA_036250325.1 Characodon lateralis | reverse complement strand
TCTCCCGGATGTGGGGAAAACAGTAAAGGTGGACTCATCAGAGAACAATACATGTTTCACATTGTCCACAGCCCAAGATTTGCGCTCCTTGCACCATTGAAACCGACGTTTGGCATTGGCATGAGTGTTAGGGTTAACCCTCACACAGAAGTACTACCAGAAATACTTTTACATGATGTTTTAGATGAGATTAAGGAAAACAGTGCAGCCGTCCAGGTTTTGCAGTAAAGAATTCTAACATTGTATATTTTCACACCAACAACTTTGACTATTAGTTTTACATTCTTCTTGATTTTTGCATCTCTGATCATCTGTCTCCAGCTTGTGAATGAATCACTTCTCTGGTCAGACATGGTGACAGATATGCCTCTTGGAAGGATTGAAGGTCATCCTTATTTTGTTTCTGCCAGACCTTTGACACCAGGCTCTGCAGTAATGTTGCCTAATATTGCTGCACAGTGATGAGGGCTATGTGGGTTTATCTTGCCTTTTTTCATGCATTCATTATACTTTTATTCTCCTGTTAGACAAATGCAAAGCATTGGCCTGGAATAGTGGTATTGTCTTTAGGATGTAGCGTTATTAGTATACTAATACTGTTATTAGTATGATATGATGCCATTTAAACCCACCCTTCGAAGCTGACATTGTTGTAGAAAGCTTTACTCTTAACCGTTCAGGGTCATAGGGTGAAAGGAAGCGGGAACAGACTCAGCGCATGCGCTATTGTCGACATAATAACCACATGGAGGGAGCCAAGATGTCACTCAAAGGGCAGATACACTCAAATTCAGTGTAGTGGTGACAATGGACTGGCCAGAACGCTGCCTTCACTCTTCCTTTGTCCGTCCTTCCTTCCTTGTGTCCTACATCCTCTTTCCTTCCTTGTTCCTTTTGTACATCCTTTCTTTCCTTCCTTTAGTATTTTCCATTTTTAAGTATCTGTAAAGGACTTAGAACTCTTGAAAGTTAAGTCTAGCATGGTTAAATGAACAACGTGTAGGAGCCCTGTGTTTTGAGGCGTATCTCAGCTGTTTGCCATCACTTTAACATGGGAATGTTTGCAGGGATCTATGGAGCTGGATGCCTGATCACAGAGGGCTGCCGTGGTGAAGGAGGAATCCTTATCAACAGCGAGGGGGAGCGCTTCATGGAGCGTTACGCACCCAACGCCAAAGACCTGGCCTCCAGAGACGTGGTGTCCCGTTCCATGACAATAGAGATCAGGGAGGGCAGGTATGGACACAAACCAGGTTCTGTTCTGTAACTGTAGGCATTTTAGAATCAAAGTTACTCAACGTGTCTTTCCTAATTTCTTTAGAGGTGTGGGTCCGGAGAAGGATCACGTGTACCTGCAGCTCCACCACCTGCCTCCTCAGCAGCTGGCCACAAGGCTGCCTGGAATCTCTGAGACGGCCATGATCTTCGCTGGAGTTGACGTCACTAAAGAGCCCATCCCTGTCCTGCCCACAGTGCACTACAATATGGGAGGAATACCCACTAACTACAAGGGGCAGGTATGTCATCTGATCCGATCCACCACTCATAAATTTCCCCTCAGACTATTAATCACATGGTGCATTTTTCACTGGTAGGTGATTGATCACATCAATGGTGAGGACAAGGTGGTTCCTGGACTGTACGCCTGTGGTGAGGCAGCTTGTGCCAGCGTGCACGGAGCTAACAGGCTGGGTGCTAACTCCCTGTTGGACCTGGTGGTGTTCGGGAGAGCCTGTGCCCTCACAATTGCTGAAGAGCACAAACCTGGTGTGAATTCTCTTTTTTTTGGATACATCTGTAGAAATTTAAATTGCTAAACCTTTTCCTTATTTTAAAACAAATTAATTTGTAAGATTAGCGAAGCCTTAATTGTTTTTTCTTTTGTCAGGAAACACAATTGTTTTGAGAACAGCAGTTAAATTAGCGGTGTTGCATGTGAAATTTACATTTGGGTAAACTCTGCTCACCCTCCTTCACTGCTAACACTGGTGGTTTCATCTTTTCAGGAGAGAAGTTGTCTGCACTGAAGCCCAGCGCAGGAGAGGAGTCTGTGGCCAACCTGGATAAGCTGAGGTTTGCTAATGGAAGTCTGAGAACATCTGAGATCAGGCTTAACATGCAGAAGGTGGACACTTTAAACACATTCACATTAGTGGACTACAGATGGGCACATAAGTGTTCACCAAAAGCTAAAAAACTTGTTTTATTTCTCTGTTTTCAGACCATGCAGAACCATGCTGCTGTCTTCCGTACCGGCTCTGTTTTGAAGGAGGGATGCGATAAGATGGACGACATCTTCCAGAGCATGGAGAAGATCAAGACCTTTGACAGAGGTAGACTACAGATTTTAATCTTGGCTATTTTTGGGTCCAGCTTTGGCTATGTGGGGAACACCCCACTTTTTGTGATTTTTCTCATTTTGTTTTTGTATTTTTATTTTTTGTTTTAGGCATTGTGTGGAACACAGATTTGGTGGAATCACTGGAGCTGCAGAACCTCATGCTGAACGCCGTCCAAACCATCAACTCTGCTGAGCAAAGAAAGGAGAGCAGGGGAGCCCATGCCAGAGAGGACTTCAAAGTTAGTTCTTAGATTTCTTCATACAATTATTTTAGACTCCCAAAAGTCTTTTCACTTAGCCGCTCTTTATATTTGGTTATCTTCACTCATTTAAAGACACATTATTACTTTCTATTCAGGATTTTTTATTGTTTCCTTAAGTGTTTTTTTTCCAAATTTCCCTCCCACACACTTGTGGATCTACCTTCATTTTAACAGACTAGGGAGACATCCTCCTTAAGGCAAATAAAGCATCACTTTCCTATGGTCAGCGACTGTAGCATTTGATGTAATTTGGTCATCAGCTACGCTTGAGTACCACAATGTTTTTGGACATGATAAAAACAAGAGGGCAGTCGAATTAGTTTTCATTATAATTCATCTTATTTTCTGACCACTTGGGGGCGCAACAAGCATTTTCAGGTATGCCAACACACGTGGCCAGATGAGAAACTGAGTGGAGTTTTAAAATTATGTTTTGTTTTTATTGCAGGTGTAGTCCAATTCTTGCTTACTGTGTCACCATGGTAACCTATGCTAGAAACCTAAATTGCTCCAGGGCTCTTGATTGGAGACTGGCGGCTCTCCGAATCTACAGTATCTCCTTTGTGTTACAGGATCGTGTTGATGAGTACGACTTCTCCAAGCCCCTGGAGGGTCAACAGGAGAAGCCCTTCGATCAGCACTGGAGGAAGCACACCATGTCATACGTAGACCCCAAGACTGGAAAGGTTTCATTTAGTCTGTTTGTCACACATCGTTTTCAAAATTCACCATCATTCGTGATGTCTAACTTACTTTCCACTCTGACCCATCCTAGGTGACGCTTAGGTACCGCCCTGTTATCGACCACTCCCTGAACGAACAAGACTGCGCCCATGTTCCTCCTGCCATCCGCTCTTACTAAGAAGCTCTCATCCACCTCATCTCATGCAGATAGATTAACTGCTATTTTCACAGAGAAAACTGTTTATGTTGCACGTTTGAAACCATTTAGAGAAGTAAATCATAAAAACTGCCAGCTTCAGATCTGGGTGTCACATTCGTGTGTTTGTCCTTCATGCGTGCTTAGCCTCAACTTCTATCAGCAAGGTTCACGTGGCCTCACACATACAAACACACCATCTGAGCTCTGCTCTTGTACTTATTAGAAACTCAGACAGGTGGAAGACTGATGAAGTTAGATGACAACAGATAAGTGAACAGCTTTCACCAGTCAAGCTCGGCTTTCTGTGATGACACCACACTTTCCTGCGCTTGTCGTTCTAAATACTTGTGTGATTTATATTCTCTACTTTTGCTGAGTGAGAATAAATGTAATTTGATGCGCACATGTCGCAGGAAGGTTTTAAGTATGTAAATATTTCAGGAATGTGCAATAAATATTGTAAGTTTTACTATATGCACCAGTTAAAGCAGCTCCTCTCTGGGCCTCGTGCTTAGTGTGTCTCTACGGTGTCTGTTCAGTAATTAATCAGCTACAAGTGAGTGAAAGCTTTCTGCCGTATATAAGTATAAATGTTAACCAAAAGTCGCTATTTGAATATCTTTAACTACATTAAAATCTCACCTGATAGAACAATGACTCTTTATACGTTCTGCTGTCGCTACTCCTCTGAGGACATTTTCCGGAAAAGGTCAGTGAGTGCCTCTGTCAGAGTAACCTGAGCTGCAGGCGAAGACTCTTTCCATTCAGAAGACAGAACAAAGCTGTGTAAGAGTGGGATTGCCTTTGACCTGAGCGAACGTATTCGAAATCCATAAAGACTTGACGCTGAAGATGGAAGAAATGCTCGATGTTGATATGATGCAAAAAAATAACACATTGTTCTTTATGATTTTCATTGAATTGAGTGATTGTTATTTTCTTTTAAGGGGAAATGGTGACTTTTTTTTTCCATTTGTATTTGTTTTCATATTCAATAAAGTTTAATGCTTTACATAGAACAAAAGCTCTTGGTTGTACCTTGTTGGTTAAAGGGGCACAGCAAAGTGTCCTATTCTTAGAGCTCAGGCAAACTAGGGTGGGGTGGGGGGCAACCACTGCACTTGTGCACAAAGCAATGTCAAGTGAGCTTTACAAATGTCAGTGCTCTGTCATTTTGAGGCTTTTTGTAGAACACGAGACCTATAGATGTGTCAGAAATACCAACCACAGCTTTTTCCTGCGTAAAACCTGCAAAGAAGTAGGCTGGTTGTCATGTAAAGACAAGCTTCAGCCTAGCTTGAGTGAGCAGCATTGTAATTCTTCAGAAAGAAACAAGACAAAATTGATCCTATGGGAGAGTTTTGTCCTCATCTGCATGTGACCTCTGCATGGCCTCCTTGGATCTCTAAAACTTCCCTAAGCAGAGTGAAATATAACAAGTGCTAACATGTACATGTACAGTGCTTTGTTGCTGAAAAGCGCTATATAAATAAACTTGACAACATAAATCTGACTTTGCACCTGGAACTAGCAGAGTGAATACTTTTTTTTTTTTTTAGGTTACACAAATTTGAAACAATTCATGTTTCACATTGTCCACAGCCCAAGATTTGCACTCCTTGCACCATTGAAACCGACGTTTGGCATTGGCATGAGTGTTAGGGTTAACCCTCACACAGAAGTACTACCAGAAATACTTTTACATGATGTTTTAGATGAGATTAAGGAAAACAGTGCAGCCGTCCAGGTTTTGCAGTAAAGAATTCTAACATTGTATATTTTCACACCAACAACTTTGACTATTAGTTTTACATTCTTCTTGATTTTTGCATCTCTGATCATCTGTCTCCAGCTTGTGAATGAATCACTTCTCTGGTCAGACATGGTGACAGATATGCCTCTTGGAAGGATTGAAGGTCATCCTTATTTTGTTTCTGCCAGACCTTTGACACCAGGCTCTGCAGTAATGTTGCCTAATATTGCTGCACAGTGATGAGGGCTATGTGGGTTTATCTTGCCTTTTTTCATGCATTCATTATACTTTTATTCTCCTGTTAGACAAATGCAAAGCATTGGCCTGGAATAGTGGTATTGTCTTTAGGATGTAGCGTTATTAGTATACTAATACTGTTATTAGTATGATATGATGCCATTTAAACCCACCCTTCGAAGCTGACATTGTTGTAGAAAGCTTTACTCTTAACCGTTCAGGGTCATAGGGTGAAAGGAAGCGGGAACAGACTCAGCGCATGCGCTATTGTCGACATAATAACCACATGGAGGGAGCCAAGATGTCACTCAAAGGGCAGATACACTCAAATTCAGTGTAGTGGTGACAATGGACTGGCCAGAACGCTGCCTTCACTCTTCCTTTGTCCGTCCTTCCTTCCTTGTGTCCTACATCCTCTTTCCTTCCTTGTTCCTTTTGTACATCCTTTCTTTCC
This sequence comes from Characodon lateralis, assembly GCA_036250325.1. Lineage (NCBI taxonomy): Eukaryota > Metazoa > Chordata > Actinopteri > Cyprinodontiformes > Goodeidae > Characodon > Characodon lateralis. Next base: position 4,282 of record JAHUTJ010019469.1, on the reverse strand, counting down.
TTCCTTTAGTATTTTCCATTTTTAAGTATCTGTAAAGGACTTAGAACTCTTGAAAGTTAAGTCTAGCATGGTTAAATGAACAACGTGTAGGAGCCCTGTGTTTTGAGGCGTATCTCAGCTGTTTGCCATCACTTTAACATGGGAATGTTTGCAGGGATCTATGGAGCTGGATGCCTGATCACAGAGGGCTGCCGTGGTGAAGGAGGAATCCTTATCAACAGCGAGGGGGAGCGCTTCATGGAGCGTTACGCACCCAACGCCAAAGACCTGGCCTCCAGAGACGTGGTGTCCCGTTCCATGACAATAGAGATCAGGGAGGGCAGGTATGGACACAAACCAGGTTCTGTTCTGTAACTGTAGGCATTTTAGAATCAAAGTTACTCAACGTGTCTTTCCTAATTTCTTTAGAGGTGTGGGTCCGGAGAAGGATCACGTGTACCTGCAGCTCCACCACCTGCCTCCTCAGCAGCTGGCCACAAGGCTGCCTGGAATCTCTGAGACGGCCATGATCTTCGCTGGAGTTGACGTCACTAAAGAGCCCATCCCTGTCCTGCCCACAGTGCACTACAATATGGGAGGAATACCCACTAACTACAAGGGGCAGGTATGTCATCTGATCCGATCCACCACTCATAAATTTCCCCTCAGACTATTAATCACATGGTGCATTTTTCACTGGTAGGTGATTGATCACATCAATGGTGAGGACAAGGTGGTTCCTGGACTGTACGCCTGTGGTGAGGCAGCTTGTGCCAGCGTGCACGGAGCTAACAGGCTGGGTGCTAACTCCCTGTTGGACCTGGTGGTGTTCGGGAGAGCCTGTGCCCTCACAATTGCTGAAGAGCACAAACCTGGTGTGAATTCTCTTTTTTTTGGATACATCTGTAGAAATTTAAATTGCTAAACCTTTTCCTTATTTTAAAACAAATTAATTTGTAAGATTAGCGAAGCCTTAATTGTTTTTTCTTTTGTCAGGAAACACAATTGTTTTGAGAACAGCAGTTAAATTAGCGGTGTTGCATGTGAAATTTACATTTGGGTAAACTCTGCTCACCCTCCTTCACTGCTAACACTGGTGGTTTCATCTTTTCAGGAGAGAAGTTGTCTGCACTGAAGCCCAGCGCAGGAGAGGAGTCTGTGGCCAACCTGGATAAGCTGAGGTTTGCTAATGGAAGTCTGAGAACATCTGAGATCAGGCTTAACATGCAGAAGGTGGACACTTTAAACACATTCACATTAGTGGACTACAGATGGGCACATAAGTGTTCACCAAAAGCTAAAAAACTTGTTTTATTTCTCTGTTTTCAGACCATGCAGAACCATGCTGCTGTCTTCCGTACCGGCTCTGTTTTGAAGGAGGGATGCGATAAGATGGACGACATCTTCCAGAGCATGGAGAAGATCAAGACCTTTGACAGAGGTAGACTACAGATTTTAATCTTGGCTATTTTTGGGTCCAGCTTTGGCTATGTGGGGAACACCCCACTTTTTGTGATTTTTCTCATTTTGTTTTTGTATTTTTATTTTTTGTTTTAGGCATTGTGTGGAACACAGATTTGGTGGAATCACTGGAGCTGCAGAACCTCATGCTGAACGCCGTCCAAACCATCAACTCTGCTGAGCAAAGAAAGGAGAGCAGGGGAGCCCATGCCAGAGAGGACTTCAAAGTTAGTTCTTAGATTTCTTCATACAATTATTTTAGACTCCCAAAAGTCTTTTCACTTAGCCGCTCTTTATATTTGGTTATCTTCACTCATTTAAAGACACATTATTACTTTCTATTCAGGATTTTTTATTGTTTCCTTAAGTGTTTTTTTTCCAAATTTCCCTCCCACACACTTGTGGATCTACCTTCATTTTAACAGACTAGGGAGACATCCTCCTTAAGGCAAATAAAGCATCACTTTCCTATGGTCAGCGACTGTAGCATTTGATGTAATTTGGTCATCAGCTACGCTTGAGTACCACAATGTTTTTGGACATGATAAAAACAAGAGGGCAGTCGAATTAGTTTTCATTATAATTCATCTTATTTTCTGACCACTTGGGGGCGCAACAAGCATTTTCAGGTATGCCAACACACGTGGCCAGATGAGAAACTGAGTGGAGTTTTAAAATTATGTTTTGTTTTTATTGCAGGTGTAGTCCAATTCTTGCTTACTGTGTCACCATGGTAACCTATGCTAGAAACCTAAATTGCTCCAGGGCTCTTGATTGGAGACTGGCGGCTCTCCGAATCTACAGTATCTCCTTTGTGTTACAGGATCGTGTTGATGAGTACGACTTCTCCAAGCCCCTGGAGGGTCAACAGGAGAAGCCCTTCGATCAGCACTGGAGGAAGCACACCATGTCATACGTAGACCCCAAGACTGGAAAGGTTTCATTTAGTCTGTTTGTCACACATCGTTTTCAAAATTCACCATCATTCGTGATGTCTAACTTACTTTCCACTCTGACCCATCCTAGGTGACGCTTAGGTACCGCCCTGTTATCGACCACTCCCTGAACGAACAAGACTGCGCCCATGTTCCTCCTGCCATCCGCTCTTACTAAGAAGCTCTCATCCACCTCATCTCATGCAGATAGATTAACTGCTATTTTCACAGAGAAAACTGTTTATGTTGCACGTTTGAAACCATTTAGAGAAGTAAATCATAAAAACTGCCAGCTTCAGATCTGGGTGTCACATTCGTGTGTTTGTCCTTCATGCGTGCTTAGCCTCAACTTCTATCAGCAAGGTTCACGTGGCCTCACACATACAAACACACCATCTGAGCTCTGCTCTTGTACTTATTAGAAACTCAGACAGGTGGAAGACTGATGAAGTTAGATGACAACAGATAAGTGAACAGCTTTCACCAGTCAAGCTCGGCTTTCTGTGATGACACCACACTTTCCTGCGCTTGTCGTTCTAAATACTTGTGTGATTTATATTCTCTACTTTTGCTGAGTGAGAATAAATGTAATTTGATGCGCACATGTCGCAGGAAGGTTTTAAGTATGTAAATATTTCAGGAATGTGCAATAAATATTGTAAGTTTTACTATATGCACCAGTTAAAGCAGCTCCTCTCTGGGCCTCGTGCTTAGTGTGTCTCTACGGTGTCTGTTCAGTAATTAATCAGCTACAAGTGAGTGAAAGCTTTCTGCCGTATATAAGTATAAATGTTAACCAAAAGTCGCTATTTGAATATCTTTAACTACATTAAAATCTCACCTGATAGAACAATGACTCTTTATACGTTCTGCTGTCGCTACTCCTCTGAGGACATTTTCCGGAAAAGGTCAGTGAGTGCCTCTGTCAGAGTAACCTGAGCTGCAGGCGAAGACTCTTTCCATTCAGAAGACAGAACAAAGCTGTGTAAGAGTGGGATTGCCTTTGACCTGAGCGAACGTATTCGAAATCCATAAAGACTTGACGCTGAAGATGGAAGAAATGCTCGATGTTGATATGATGCAAAAAAATAACACATTGTTCTTTATGATTTTCATTGAATTGAGTGATTGTTATTTTCTTTTAAGGGGAAATGGTGACTTTTTTTTTCCATTTGTATTTGTTTTCATATTCAATAAAGTTTAATGCTTTACATAGAACAAAAGCTCTTGGTTGTACCTTGTTGGTTAAAGGGGCACAGCAAAGTGTCCTATTCTTAGAGCTCAGGCAAACTAGGGTGGGGTGGGGGGCAACCACTGCACTTGTGCACAAAGCAATGTCAAGTGAGCTTTACAAATGTCAGTGCTCTGTCATTTTGAGGCTTTTTGTAGAACACGAGACCTATAGATGTGTCAGAAATACCAACCACAGCTTTTTCCTGCGTAAAACCTGCAAAGAAGTAGGCTGGTTGTCATGTAAAGACAAGCTTCAGCCTAGCTTGAGTGAGCAGCATTGTAATTCTTCAGAAAGAAACAAGACAAAATTGATCCTATGGGAGAGTTTTGTCCTCATCTGCATGTGACCTCTGCATGGCCTCCTTGGATCTCTAAAACTTCCCTAAGCAGAGTGAAATATAACAAGTGCTAACATGTACATGTACAGTGCTTTGTTGCTGAAAAGCGCTATATAAATAAACTTGACAACATAAATCTGACTTTGCACCTGGAACTAGCAGAGTGAATACTTTTTTTTTTTTTTAGGTTACACAAATTTGAAACAATTCATGTTTCACATTGTCCACAGCCCAAGATTTGCACTCCTTGCACCATTGAAACCGACGTTTGGCATTGGCATGAGTGACCAAAGGTTTGGCTATAGCAGCCCGGCCGTGTATATTGACCCTGTGGAG
>JAHUTJ010019468.1:0-10216 GCA_036250325.1 Characodon lateralis | reverse complement strand
CTCTGCTCTTACTGGTGCAATGTGCAATCAATGAAGACTGGCTACCAGGCTGGTCCAATTTAGCCATGAAACCTCCCACACTAAAATGACAGGTGTTTCAGTTTCATTGTCCAACCCCTGTATCTCAACATGTCAAAGAATGCACAATTTCCTTGAATTGGCCTTTTACATCTCTGACTCCTTTCTCAGCGAAACTGAACTTAGCTAACTTTGAATTTTCTTTACTCAGTAACACCATCCACACTAAAGAGTGTTGTCAGCATGAACTAGAAGCGCTTGGAATATTTAAGAAGCATATAAATTGTTTTGAGAAAGCTTATTTCTTTTAACAATTTTAAAATGCCTTATATGCAGACTGTACCTACAATTACTTAAGTCTTGTAAATGTTTTACTGTATTGAAATCAATAGTGTGTTTGCACAACTCTTTTACACCCGTAGTTCTAGAACTTTTTCATATAAAAGAGAAAGTGTAGGTAAAACCCTTTAATCCTAGTGGCTTGCACTCCATAATCTTGCTATCATAACACTTGCAAATACAGTGCTGCACATCCTGTTTACGGACAGTCACGCAAAGTCTTACAGAGGCAGCTATTACCACTCTAGGAGGCCAGAGCACTGGCTGACTCTGCAGGGGCTGATCTAGTTCATATCTGTTAAATAGGCTGGTTTAGGCAGATTAATTTTTTGGATTAGTCCACAAGCACACAGAAGCACAAACTCAATTTTATATGCAAGCACGTAGACATGCAGGCGAAGGCATTTGCATTTTACCACAATAACTTGACACTGAAAAAGACTGATAGGCATCAATTTTACATCAGACTTTGCTTTTGATGATTGATTCATATAAACAAATGGCAATGGTATGAACACACAAACAGATAACATCATTTTTGCAGCCAAAATAGCCAACAAGCAAGCTCTGTACTTCACAGGGAGAAAGAAGTCTGCATCTGCCAACAACTAGTTTGATATATGCTATGGTTAAAAATGTAGTGGATGGTGCAATCAAAAGTAAAGTACCTTGACCTAGAAGTTCAGCTACAGGGTAGTTCCCTTAGTTCTATTTTTACCACCCTCACTAGCTCTCTGATTAATTGGCATTGCATTTCCTCTTGTATTCATGTCCTGGGAGGTGGGCGACTGACCCATGAACCTTAAACTTTTTATAATATTGGCAGTCATGGTCATAGAAGCATGAAGCTGCTTGGAGATTTTCTTACAGCCTTTACCTTTAACATGGAAGTCTATAATCGTCTTAGTGAACTCCTCAGACAGCTCTCACCTTTGCCGTCTCTGACACATTTTCAGTGTGGTGCACACAGTGATACCAAACTACCCAGCAGCATGTTTGTTCCCTTGACATAGGCTTGTTGGTTTATGGTTTGTGAAAAGCTTGAAGAAACCTGTGTTATTGGTCAAGGTTAAACAGTTTAAAATGTGCCTATTAAGTTATGATTAGCTGTTTCTTTGGGGCTACCATAAATCCGTACATGCTAGTCCGTGTTATATTTGTAACATAAAAAACAATTTATTTCTTTTCACAGTTTGATTTGTTTACTCTTTTATGTATTAAAGATGTGCTGGTATACATTAGACAATATCCTGTCAGACAGTAGACCATTGTTTCAATGTGCTGCAAGGGTACCAACGGATTGGTACACACCCAAGCAAAATTTCCCAAAAATATTAAATAAGGACCAAAAAAGACTATGTCTGTTATATATAAATATCTCTGTGTCTGTTTTGTTTTGGCTTTGTTAGCGGACATACTCGTGTACATCAATGATGCTTGTGTGCTGGGAATGTCTCACAAAGAGGCTGTAGAGATGCTAAAATCCGTGCCTGTGGGCTGTACCATAGACATAGAGGTGAGAAGAGGGTATCCAATGCTCTACAACCCTGACGGTCGTCCTAGGCATCCCTCACCAAGATTACTGGACAGTGAGGACCACAATGTAGCACCTACCACCACCCAGCCCCAACCTCTTCACCAGCTACCTCGCCTTTCAACACCTTCGCCACAGAGCCAGCAATTTAATGGGTTCCACAGCAACAGAGGCTACGTGGAACATGGCGTGACTCTAGATGCCAATGGAAATGCCACATCTTACGCTTCCAGACTCCCTCCACCATACAGACGCTCCAGTGTAAGCAATGCTGCATCATTCTCCCCAGCTCAGTCGCACAGGAGCCTAGCCAGGCTGCAGTTGCTAGACCCGACGCTGGCCAGCCAGAGTGACAGTGAGGTTGTTTCTGCGGTTGGATCACACAGGTAAAAACCCAAACTTCACTTTTTCAGGTGCAGAGATTAGCTCAGTGTTGATTTTACCTGCTTCTCTTTCTCATCAGGGCGTCGATGATCAGAAATCACAACAATAACTCCCTTACAACGCCGCAGCATCGTAATGGAACGTCAAAGTCTTCTGAAAGTGACCTGTCCACCTGCACGATGCCAGGGACCCGGCTGCCACTCCCCGAGTCACCACGGAGACCCTCCTCTTCCCCTGGTGGTCCACGCAATGCTCACTCACACCTTTTTGGACCACAGACCTCCCATCTCAGACCACCTCCCACCCGAGAAAACCCTCACCTCCATGGTGTGAATGGTTTTCATGGCAACACCAGCCCCACTGCCAGCCCCAGCAGCGTTTCTTCTTCTGGTGCTATGAGTGTGGGCAGTGGGTTTGGAGGATTCAGTGGAGGAGAACTCGTTCCAGTGGCCTTGGCGCAAACTGAAGGAGACAGGGGCCTCGGGTTCAGCCTGATGGCTGGTGGTTCTGCTGGCAGGTTGACTGTAGTGGAGAGAGTCTGGGACAGAAAGCGGTGCATCTCCCTACAGCCAGGGGATGCTGTTGTCAAGATCAATGGAGCTGATGTCCAGAGGCTCAGCCCCATGCAGGTAATAAAGTTCAGAGTCCACCATGATGATTTTAACTCTTAAACCTGTGCTTTAACAATCTGTTTAAGTTTTCATTTTTCATATCTTTGTCTACAATAGTTCCCAAACTAACTGAAATGAAAAAAATAACCCAAACTTTTGCTTTTATGTAGATTCAAACAATCCTGCAGGAGCACACAAAGCAAGGAGAAGTTATTCTGCTGGTTTACAGAGGAGGTACAATATTCACAACTTCCTTGGGCTCAGCGACTTCTTAACATTTAATACTCAGTGGATATATGAGTGGATAATTTTTTCACTCTCTTCTTGTCAGGCACCTATCACTCATCTGTTTCTCCTGGCTCTGTTCGGAGACTCCCTCCACCTCTGCTACGCCCTCCACCTCCTCCTGTTGACTCAGACAATACGTCCTTGCTTCCAGAAGCCCTGCCTGTGCCCCGCATCTCCACCAGCAACCCTTCCTCCCCGCTCCTCACAAGTTCCTCTCTGATCCAGAGCACCAGTTTTTTGGAGTCAATTCCAGTGACCCTGACCATGGAGCCCAAAGACTGGATCGACACTGGCCTTGAAGACGAGGCTGGCGGTGGTGTACCTGTGCCTGAAGCAAGTCTGGAAAAGCGAAAAGGCGAACGAACACGGCACTTTAGAGGGTTCGACGTGGAACTGAAGAGAAAACCAGGAGAAGGATTTGGGTTTGTGATTGCCTCACAGGACTTGGAGAATGGGAGAGGTAAGAACTAGCATCATCCACTTCAATGCTTTAAATTACCAGCTGATTGAAAACAGAACTGGAGGATGTTTGAATAGCATTTTTTTGGCCCATCACAAGCATTTGGTTACCTGCCCAAAGAAGTGGGTTTTATTTGGATGCCCTTGTGGAAAGAAGTACCATTAGGTAATTGCACAATAAAAGTGGTCGGCATGGCCACAAGCCACAGAATGAGTCAGAATGCATCATTGCATTATTCTGGTGCATTTGTCCACCTTGGTTTAACTTCCATTTTGAAACAACTTTGCTTTGCATTTACAACCCATCAGACTGGTTAATTACAGAGACCAATTGGTTAATTAGACCAATTTTAATCCTCGTTCATAAAGCAGGTTCAGGATTTCAAGACTGTATTCTTCCACAAATCTCCTGGCTTCAGTAGTTCAGAACACTTTTTTGTTTGGCCTCTTTAATAATTACCTCCTATGTTTGTTTTACTTTTGAGTTCAACAAGTTTCAGGTCCTTTGTTAGAGAGCTAAGGGACCTGTCAAGTTTTGGAGTTCTTAGACATAATTGGACACTGAAAAGCTTCTGTGAAGAATTCAGTTTTGTCACTCTGCTAGGCCAGTTTTAATCATATTTTCATAACTGCACCAATTTTTGAAATCTAGGGCTTAGTTATTTTTAGGAGGCTAGATCATGCTTCTTCTTGTTTCTTGAGCTGTTTGCCTGCATCCACAGCCAATGCAAAAGGGGATTGACATTTGGCATGGTCTTCGACCAGTAGATTGTCCAAGCTTTGTTTCTATTGATTTTGCAGAGGATTGAATTCAGGTAGTTGGTCATTGGTCGGGTTAACTATAAGTTTAGCAACAGTGTTCTAGGTAAGGTTCATGTCTGTTGTTTATCTTGCCACAGTAGGATGAAGCAGGAAAAAAACATGGATTCAGGGTAACCTACTTGAAGGTCCACTTTTAGCCAACTTGCAGAAATGCTAAACATCCAATTATATATTTTGAAATCGCTATCTGCTGCTACTTTTGGAATCAATTTGCTTGCTTGAAATGGAATTTTGGGAATTTGTCCAGAGTTGATTATATTATATTAAAGGCTTGCAGATGAGAACCTGAGTGTAACAACTACAAATTGATTAATAGGACCTTCTTGGATCTCCCAAAAGATAAAAAGTGTCCTAAATCCACCCATACTCATATCTGTCATGTACACTGCCTTGCAGAACTGTTCATATCTCTTGAACGTTCGTGCATTTTGCTTTTTTATCATGTAATTACTACACACTTCAGTGTATTTTTGGTAGGATTTAATATGATAGACCCAGCTCAATCGGTGAAGTAGAGGGAAAAGGATGTTTTTCAAAGGCTTTACAAATAAATACCTAAAAAGTTTGGTGTGCATTTGCACCTTCTTTACTCTAGTGTCATAAACCATATCCTAAGCTTTGAACACTTCATAGAGGATTGTTTGATCCAAAAGATAAGGCCACCCACTGCAAACCCACTAAGACATGGCCATCCGCAAGGCAAGCAGTATTTAGAGAAGCAGCCAAGAGGCCTGTGATAACTCTAGGGGTCAGAGCAAACATGTAGAAGAAGGTGCTCTAGTTGGATTAGACCAAAATGTTTGGTTTTTGGTCTACATGCAAAACTCTAAGGGTGACAGAAACTAAAACTGCACATACCATTGAACACACCTTCCCCACACTGAAAAATGGTGGTAAATGCATCATGCTGTGGGGATGTTTTCTCTTCAGAAAGTAGGGGAAGCTGGTTACACTTAATCTGAAGATGAATGGAGCTAAATAGAGGATAATCCTAGAAAGACGGCTCATCTTCCATCAGGACAGCCACCCATACATACAACCAAAGTGGCCATGGAATGGTTTAGTTTATGGACCAGTCAAGGTTCATAAATAAATCTAATTGAAAATTTGTCACAAGACCCAAAAAATGCTGTTAACTGAGACTTTCCACTCAATCTGACTGGGCTTAAGCGACAAATAATAGTGGGATAATTTCCATCTGTCGATATGCAAAAGCTGGTAGAGCTCCTTGGTAGCTGTAATTGTAGTGAAAAGTGATTACACAAAGTGTTGACTCAATATATATGAACATTACAACTTTCAGATTTTTATTTATAAAAACTTTCAAAGTTGTGCATCTGTTTTCTCTCACTGCAGAATTATGCACTGCTTTGTGTTGGTCTGTCCTCATAAAATACATGGAGGTTTATGACAGCAAAGTAATATAATGTGAAAAGGTTTAAGGGGTATGAATACTTGGATGATGATGTTTGTTTTAACAGAATTAGAGGCACCAAGCAATTAGACGTTTGGTTTTCCTCTTAATGATAATACTTTATGTGAACTTTTGTTTCCACCTAATCACAACTGTGTCCTGCAGAACCATTTTCCATTGACACAAAAGAGCATCAAAACTTCGTTATGTTCTCTCTGAGAAGAGTACTGCTCTCATTACCTTTCAGTGCAGTGTTTAATGGGTCTACAGCAGGTAAAACACAGCATCCCCATTATGCATCAGCCTTCTCTACCTTTTCTCTTCTCTTGTACAGGCTGCCACTGGGATGCAGATAAAGCTGTTTTATGGCCCAACATGAACCTGTGCATGTTTTCACGACAATAAACCTCCATCTCTTCTTATCGTGTCAAGCCCCCTCTGTCCCCTTCTCTCTCTTCCTTATGTCCCATCTTTCTCTCCCTCTCCAACGTTCATCTCATAAGCTCCCGCCCACTCTCTATCTCTCACCTCCCTTTTCACTCTGCAGTAAAAGCGTCCAGTCTGGTTTTTCAGAAGATTAAAAACTCTCCCTCTCTCCCCCCCTCCCTCTTACCTCCATGCTCTCGCCACCACCCTCTGAATGCTTAAGGGAAATGCTACGCTGAACATTTCCCTCGCTGCGGTGCAACAGAGGGGGAACGGCCAGCTTGTGTTGTAGCTCCTGTTTCAAATGCACCTCTGAGCTGTCAAGCTGCTGGAATAAAGGACTGCTGGAATAAAGGACATTTTTTCTGTTTTCTTTCTTTTCGTTTTTGTTGCATTAGCTAATCAAAGAGCCATGCTGGAGAGACTACAGTCTGCTTTGAAAACTGTGAAGGAGTCTAAACGTAATTATTTGAATTTGCTCTGCTTCTCACTTCATATTTGCATGTTCTGAAGTTTGCTTGGTCTCGTGTGTCAGCTGTATGAAAGTTGGTCAAATGTTCTAAATGCCAGATGCTGTTAATATTTTTGCTCTTTTTAGTGATGACGGAGGCAGACATTTATAGAAGGGACTTTTGCATGTCACAATGCTGTTGTGGTCATGAGTATTAGAGCTGTATTAGAGCTGTATGAAAACACATACAGTGGATTTAGCAGTACTTTCTGGAGTCATGTTTGCCCTGAAGAACCTACCTATGCTTGGCGGTCAACGTCTGCAGTTTCATCTGGGCTGCAGAGGGGGGGACTTCATGATGACAGAGGAGGGGGGCTGTTACCTTTCATGAATGGTGATCGGTGCATCATGTCAGAGGCTGACTGCAGGACATACCACAGTGGGATTACTGTAGACAGGAGAACTCAGAGAGCCACGGGATAATAAATAATAAATAAATCAGTGCATTAGAAAGCAGCTGTATGTGTCTGAGTGGGCCAGTTTTTCTACATCTGTGACCAAGTGTGTTTGTCCCAGGCTCCTGGTGTGTGAGTCATTGGGCATGCGTGTCTGCACAATAGGGCTGTGTGGGTTTATTCATCTGTTTGTTGATGTATTATGCATGATAAGAAGACTATGTCCAAAGCTGCCTTGGCTTTGATCTGACCTGATTGCTGTTTCTGCCTGGGTCACCCAGATTACACCCTGATAGGAGATGTTTCTGGGCTCTGAGTTGCCTTTTAACTGAATCATCATCCCTGTCTGACATGCACTTTATCTCCTTTGGCATTTTCTTTGCCCCCTCTATACAGGTTTTATCTATTAACAAGCATTTTAACTACAGTTCAAACATGCTATTTTTATCCTGAGAGCCATGAGAGTTTTCTTATTTTGGCTTTAATGAGAGCCTTAAAAATGTTTATTCCTGGTTACGTAAGGCCCCTGGCAGGACTCTGGAGGGGCCAGCTGTCACCAAAACGCAGCTTGCTCTCAATGCAGGGATGGGGTTGGGGTTGGGGTGTACTACACGGGAGTTAACTAATATCAAAAGACCAGAAGATTCACATCTGAGCAGAGGAACGCTGTCCAGCTAAAGACTGTAAGGAGCTTTTTAGCTGTTGAAAAGGATTATTGGAGGAACATCAAATTCTCAGCTGCTCAGTATTTCACTCATAGACAGAGGAAAAACTATTGACTGGAATGACTGAAAAGCACAAAAGGGAAACCAGGGTAGAACATGGCTAAACATAAGACTGACTAGAAATACAAGACCAAAAGGGATAAAATACTCAGAAACATGTGTAACAGAATGTAAATAGGATGTACTGCACAAGAAGATTCCTTCAACTTATAGCAGATTTGTTTGAATAAATAAACTTACATTCACTTCGATAAATATTGACAAATATTTTGTTTCAACCAGAGTTTTTGCAGATCATCTTCAAAATACGCTGCTTCAACACAGATTATCTCAATTCAAACAGCCTTGAAAATGTCTTAACAATACTTCACCTAAAATGTGCCTAGCTTTATCATATATTTCTAAACAGACTCAACAAATACAGGAAATTCATGACCTCATCCTGCTGTGTTTATGCAGTGCAGTTTTCCTCACTGTTCGGCTAACATTATCATTTTAGCTCTTTCTTTTATGTCAGTATGTTGAAAGGGTCCAAATGCAGACAGGAAGCAGGAAGCAGTGAAACACTAAAAAGAGGTAACGTAGTGAAACAAAACCCAAAGCAAAGACAGAATAGAATATAAATAGTATAAAGGGGTGACGAGAGTATGGACTGGGTCAAGAGTAGGCTTGCAAAGTTGCAAAGGAGCATAAAATTTCCCTTGAATTTATATTAACCTTCATTACATTTGAACAGATATTAAGTAGAACTCCATAATTTTAATTTATTTAGTTGAAAAATTTATTATTTCTTTGAACCACAAAGGCATGAATGTTGAGGAAGAAAATTACTCATCCCCCTCGTAACGCAGTCTCTGTGGTTTTCATCTCATTCTTCCTATTTGATTTCTCCACATCCAACCCTGACTCGTGCTTTCCAGTGTCACCATCCAGTCTTGTTAAGGGTGACTCCGTTTTCAGGTTCAAAAAGCCTTAGGTTCACCCTAATGGCCACCATTTTCTTTCCGAAATCACATTCATGAGCCTGCTTTGTGTTACAGAATATTCTTATTTAGTCCCAGAAACTGACGGAGGAATGCTTGAACAGAAGCAAAAAGACAAAAACAATAAAACCTAATAGTTACTAAGCAGAAGACTAACCCAAGACAACAATGACTCAAAATACATAGCCAAAAGTAAAAAGTTTGGAATGAAAATGAAATGAAAGCAAAACAGAAAAGATCGAACATAGTGAACAATGGCACCAGATTACAGAAAAAATATGAACTAAGATTTATGCAGGAAACAGTAACTGAAGATTACACTACAAAACCTAAACAATATTTCTGAGACTCAAAGCACATAATAGGACCAACACAAAGTCAATTTCTAAAAGACAGTTTTGATATGACTTGTTGATTATTCGGCTTCTAACGTATTCTTACCGAAAAACTTTGAGGAAAGGTTGTTGTCTTTGTTTTGAACATAATAAAACTTGCTGGCAAGTGTTTCTCTCTTATGCAGCTAACACACAGGTCACATAACATCCACTGAAGCCTCTTTTCTCACTCTCAATGTGAAATAAAAAAATAAACTGTAAAAAGGGCTTAGACTTTAAGTGAAAAGCTCAGATTTTATGAAGAAACTAACTGCGGATTAAATATATTACAGTTTTACAACTCATCTCTTTGGCTGTGGCCTAGTTGCTCCAAATGCCAGTTATTAGCTCTAAATTTACCTTTAAACGGTGGATACATAAATGCTTTCCTTAAAGGCAACCCAAGAGTCACCAGTGCAGGTTTATCATAATCCTACCTGCAGAAGAAAACTCTTTTGGTATCTTTGTTTAGTATAAATCTATGTTAGTTGATTACGAAGGCAGCATGTCAAAAATGGGACAAGAACAAAACAGACTTCTGCCCTCTTTGTCAGGGTTTGTGGTTGGTTTGGACCAAAGCGCAGACAAACATTTGGAACCAGCATTGTGCTGGTTCTTTCTTTAATTCATTCTTTCTTTAATAATGACCAGAAATGGACTTGCATTAACTGCCAACACATAGATCAGGAACCAGGAGACATCAGGGAATGTACAGGAGGAACCAGCAAGTGACAACAAGAACCAGTAAGCTTATAAACAGAGGGAAGTGCAGTGTGGACCAATGAGATAGGGAGGCAGGTAATCAGATGAATAATGAACAGGTGTGAGGACAAGTTGCAGGGAATTGAAGGGGAATGTATCTGATGAAAACTAATTAGAAGGGGAAACAAGACTAAATAACAAAACTCAGGATGCAAATCAAAGGAAACTATA
>JAHUTJ010019467.1:0-10219 GCA_036250325.1 Characodon lateralis | reverse complement strand
ATATTGTACATTGTAAATTGTAAATTTGTATATTCTGTAATGCAAAAACAGAACAAAAGAGCAAAGTGTACCGGAGGCAAATTCCTTGTTTGTATGCACGAACTTGGCAATAAAGCTGATTCTGATTTGCTGGATCCAGCAAATGTGTTTAACTCCGCATCCTCCATCTCTCTCTAAAGTTTTAGCGATTTTGGTAACCAGGTGTTAACAGCTTTTAATTACTGTCAGCAGAGTCAACCTACATCGGCCTTAAAAAACAAGCTAATATGTGAATGGGCAATCTTATGACGAGTCAATTCACTTTGGGTATTATCCATCTGTGCTCTAAGAACGTTGAAAGTAGTCAGCCTTGGAGAAATATGTCACGAAGAATCATTAAACCTCCTCTGCTTAGACTATGCTAACATTCACTTTAAAGTGGTCTTTGAGTATACAGAGGAGGTTCATAAAACTGAACACTTTTTTGAAAAAAGTATAAATTGATAAAAAATCTACTAGCCCTGTGCTGAGCTTACTTTGATTTATTCCCATGATATGCACATTTTAAACCTGATGTTTTAATCTGTCAATTAGATTTTAATAGCACTTGCATACTTGACAGTTTCTGTATACGTGTGACATAAAAAGAGGAAAAAGTAAAGGTTCTTTGATTTATGTTTGACTTTATTGACTCTTTAGGGGTAGAAACTGCCACGAGGCAACAACATTACATTATGGAAAATTGCATTTGTTGCCTTGAGACAGCTGGGGACCCCCATGGTATCACCACCATGGCCATCATGTTTTAGTTTTATGAAGGACTAAATGCAAAGATGAACTGAATTGAAGTAGAATTCTTTAATACTAAAAATGAAGAGAACTTACAAAAATGGTCTTGCATATGGAGAACAGACATAAGGATATGGACCAGGCATCAAAAGGCAGTCAAGCAGAAGGATCCAGCAGAGAACAATGAGAATTAGTGATGTTGCTTACTGACAAACCAGATGAGCTAATCAGAGAAAATTAGTTGCAGCTGAGGCAGAGAAAAGGCAGAGCAGCTGAAGGATGGGGAGTAATTAACCAGGAGGGAGCTGAACAGAATTACAAAGAAACCCAGAGAAGAAGCTAACAGGAAAAAGCTCTAGATGTACGATCACTAGAATAAATACTAAGGAGTGAACTAATAAGTAAAACAGCTAACAAGAATAAGGATAGGGAAATCAACTTAGGTAAGGAAGACTTAAAGAACAAGGAAGGTAGCAAAGAAATGGTCAAAATACACAAACAAAAGAAAATCAAAACTCAACAGCTCAGGATTGTGACAAAGGTGGCATTAAAGATTGGCAATGTGTGTTTAAGTATGTAAAATGTTCAAAGGCATATCAGTAATCCTAATTTTGTTTTGATATTTACAATTTAATGTAGATAAATTTGATGTTGGTTGGAGTAAAGTAAAGTTCAGGACATTACTTGTTTTTGTAGCTAAAGTCCACTATTACAGAGAGCTTGTGATTTCCACACATTTTCCTCCATTTACATGACACATTTAGTGTCTATCTATATGCTTTTAAGTAGAAGAGGGTAGGAATCACTGTTCCCGCTGAGCATTGTGAAGACAAATTAGCATCAATTAGAGAAGAAGATGACGAGCCGCATGAATGCTTGCCAAGAGAAACTAAGACGGAAGAAGATGAGAACGAAACTCAGGAAGAGGATGAGGGTAGTGAGGAAAAAGGACAGAGACAGGATTTTCTAGTGCATATGGGCAGTGTAATAATTACCCTCGTCTTCCTTAGAGAGGTTTGGCATGAGGCTGAATTCACTCTGTAAACTAAGAAAAATGGATGGAAATTATTAGCATGTAAGGGGCCAGTAATAGTAGACATTGGCATACAGAAGTCTGAAACTTGCTTCATTGCCACAAGAATCAAATTTGCTAAATTGTAAAGATCAAAACAAAATTATGATGAAAGACTCTCCTTCATTTAAATGGGTTTTCCCACAATGGTGCATTGCTGCGTCCTGGTAATTTTTTTTTACAACAATTCCCTTTTAAAGGTTTGTTTTATAATGCCTTTTCAATTAAAATGGCTTGAATTGTAACCTGTTGAAGCCACTGAAAATTTAACTGATAACTGATAAAAAAAAACTTTTTTCACTTTTGCACCATTATGGAACAACCACAAAACAATCGTTGACAATAAGGCTTTTTTTTTTTTTTTACATTTAAAATTGGCAACAAATATGAAATGATACAAAAAATATAAATGTAAATAAAAATAAATAAAAAGTAAAATGCATATGGAACAACTTTATGCAACTTGCTTTATGAAAGAACATCAGAAAGCAGAAACATATGCTATGTTTTCAAAACTGACATTAAATAAAAATAAAGATGTCTGCACTCAGACAAGGTCTTGAAGAGGTAATTATTTTACATTTTCTACCTGAAAAACATTACCATAATTTTTGAGCTCTGTTGCATAAGTAGCCTTAACCGTGGATGAGCTGATTATGAAAAACAGGTCTATACATAAATGCCAGCCCAAAGTAGGGTTTAGGGAAATACATTGTTAGATGGAAAATTTGTCTGAGACATTTTTAGCACTTTAAGCAGGAAATCCTTGTTAAAAGAAGAGCATAGACAAAAGTATGTGCAGTATCACAATGTTAGAACTTAAATTACATTCAGCTCAGAACAGGGAAAGAGAGGGTAAAGGGATTTAAACACATCATTAGTAGGAAATGCTGCTGGTTCCACTTCTTGTGTAACAATAGGCTTGGTTTGGCTTTTAATAATTATTAATAAATGCCAAGGGCAATTATTAATAAAGTTGGTAATTTTAATCTAAATTAACAAGTTGGACACTCCCTAAGTATCAGTAATTATTGGCCAAACAGCTCTCAGTCTCTGCTAATCGTTTTATGAATACCTGTCTGATGAGGAGTGGTATTAAAGAACAACAGATGGAGTAAATTTACACACTAGTGTTCTCAAACAGCAAGCCCTGCACACATTTACAGAATAAACACAAGCAACTTCTCTCCACAATATAAGTATTTTAACTGGAAAAACTTCCAGTTAAAATACTTGCATTTACTTTAGTAAAAAAAACTCTTTAACTAGTGACATTAAACTAAACTACTAAGTAATAATGAAAAGAATAAGGAAAACTAATATACAAAAAAATGATGATAGGAACAACTAAGAATAAAACTTAAACACCAATAAAAGTTCAGTGTGGATATTTAAGAACCAAGGTTTGTTTTGAAGAGTTGGGATTAAGGCCAAATTAGCTTTAAAAGCTAACAGAGAACAACAGTTAATATGTGTTCAAACAACTGGTTCACAATGGGAAAATAAAGCACTATTTTTTTTAAATAATGTTTCAAAAATCTTTTGTTAAAAAATAGAACTCAGTAACATCTTGGACAATTGATTTTTAATGTTGTGTTAAATAGCCATCACAGTGACTGATTGAATGGAGTGATTAACGACCAAGAAGGTGGTGAAAAATGTTGATGGACTCACAAGATGGCAAAGGAATGGACAGACGACATGGTGAAATACCATCCAGAATTTACTTTGCTGTGTACTTTCCTCATTGATCATCGATTATATCATTTATGTTAAACATATGATTGTTAGTTGTTTTTGTTAGGATTATTCAGACCTCCACATAACCTATTTTGGCTGGTCATGTTTCTGTAATTTTGTGTCATCCCTTTAAGTCTGGTACAGTGGACCCAATAACTCAACCAGGCACAAAACATGTTTTAAAAGATTTATTAAAAGTCTGGAACTGGTGGGAGCCACAAACTGGTCACACAATTGTTCAGAAGCAACTGAAATGGAGAAGAGGTTAGTGACTGAAGAGATTACTGGGGAGTTAATCAAACTCAGAGTGTCACTACTTCCTAAGTGATGAATCAGCTGCTTGGCTTCTGAGTGGTGTGAACCTTAAGAGTCCTTACAGAAATTTTCCTGGAAAGTTTCTCTGCATGACTTGTCTAATGACAAATCCTCTCTGACGGGCAAAGACATGGTAAAAAGGTAGGCAAGAGTCAGAAACACAGAAGCAAATGTGCATTGAGCAGGCATAGGGAGAGCTGAGGGCAAAAGTCAAAGTTTGTGTCCGCATTCCGTGTCTAGAAAGCAGAGATATAAGTAAAGTCTGACAGTGTCGAGGCAGAACAACAAAATGGAAAGAGCAGAAGCAAGGTCATGATCAGGTGATCAAAATTTGGCAAGTAAGTAACGCTGGAAATCTGAACTGCTATCTATAATCTGGCAAGGTGTATGAGGCTGGAGGGAACTTAAATAGAGCAGAACACAGTTGAGAGGCAGCGGAGCAATAAGCAGGCACAGGTGAATAAACTGGTTACTCTGCCTGAGAGCAGGCATGGAAACAATCGGACTGAAGCATTACACATCTAACGTCTAGCGTGTAACCATGAATCTGCAATTTTACAGGCACCTGCAAGTTCCTTTGCCGTTAAATTGACAGCTGATGTTTGCTCTATATGCATTTATGATGTTGGGGTACCTCAGGGAAATATTCTGGGTAACACGGATTGTATGGAGTCAGTTTGAATGTTGTAACTGAATGAATCAGAGCTACACAGTATACTCCAACTTTCTGCTTCATCTGTTGTTGCCCTCAGCCGTGTGATCTCTATTGACTTGTAATATTAAACCCGTTGTACTTTGACGCATTGATGCTAACATATTCTTAAAAACTGTAGATAGCACTGTATGCACATGGACAGAAGTATTCACTTTCCAAAAATATTTGAGTTATGTTAAGGTTGACTTTAAATGAATTCTTTCTGTTTAAAGTGCACTGTTTAACATTCGACGTTCATTTATTCAGTAGTATGTGGGTTGCATCTCCGGGTTCTTCACTTGATTTTGAAAGCCTTTTTTCCTGTGCTATAGAATAATCAAGCCATCAGAGGATCAGGAAGCAAGAGCTGCAGTCACATTCAAGGACACTTTCAGTTTCAACAGACACTTTAAACTCATATCGCTTTACAGACTCCAACTGTCTTTTACTTGTTCATCCCAGGTTTCCTTGTCATTAAAATTATTAAATACTTAGGAATAATATAGGACAGTGCCTATGGGAAAAGCATTCTCTATATCTTGTATGTAGAAATGAAAATAACAAAAATGAAGGGGACGTCTCCAGGCTGGGGAGAGGATGGGAGGGTTTGTGCAGCGAAGTGTGTAATTTGCTCCAGCCTACCTAGTATTCAGGAATTGGGTCTGCTCACACAGAGTGCACATCCTGACAAAATGGCTGCTTTTGGGAAATGTCTGGACAGTAAGGGCTCCTTGGTGCACAGTGACTTTGATTGTGTAATTGTGTTTTTACAGAACACATTATAAATGGCTTTGGATTTTGGCAACCTTATTTTCTGACCACACTGCACTCTTCACCGAGAAACACATGCAACATAACACACACACACACACACTGGGAAATCATTCAGTGCATGAATCACATAAATAGTGGGACAGTATCATAGATACAGCAGGAGCGGCAGCGCCTGCACTACTGAGATCTCACCTGTGTATGCAGACAGACTCACACAGATATCTGCACCTAGCGGAGTGTGAAGCTCAGAGCCCAGTTAAGTATTCTGATGGAGTTCTCCATTAAGGCTGGGAATAATTCATGCGGGGAGTCTTTGGGTGTTTGCTGTCAGATCATTCAGCATCCAACCTCTTCTGTTTCCACTCTGACGCTCTGTTTGGTCACAAAGGTTTCAGCTTCTATTCAACAGATTTGAAGCCAGTCTTACAACTTTTTTCCTTTTCTCCACAATACTGACAGATCTCCATTATTATCTGAGTGCAGGTATTTTTGTATAAAAGAGCATTTAAACCTGCAATGTTGATCCAGTATGAGATAACAGACTACTGTTAGCTTTGTATAGGTTGGTATATAGGGAGGAAAACAGGCCAATCTAGAATAAATGGGGCCCTGGGCAAGTTTCTCTTTCTGCTGCCCTGCAATCAGTCAAAGTTCAGAAAAATATCTAAATTTTGGGGTGGTAGTACAAATAGTCACCCTATTCTCTGCACCGAGCATTGGCATTTGGCATTTCCAGATTGACTGCAAATGCCAATGAACATACCACCCCCCCCTGCCCTGGGCAGCTGCCCATATGGCCTATATAAAAACCAACATTGGAGGAGATAAATGGTGAGTGACTGCAGGTGAAAAACAAGAAACAGGTAACTGGACACAAAACACAAATATCCAGGAACAATTGCAGTAAACAGGAGTTACAAAGAAGACCTATTAGAAATAAATAAAACATCAAAAGCCAAATAAATTCATTAATCAGTTGGTTATACTTTAATCAGATGTATTGAGTACTGAGTCAAATGAGATTGTGTTGAATATGGGAGCACCACTGGGTACAATGTTAATACTGATCCTTTTCAATGAATTTATTGCTGTTTGTACTGTATAAAAAAATACATTTTTACTCAATATCTGAAAATACATCAAACTAAATTTATTGCAAAGAAGTGCCCTTAATGTCTCTACTAGCTAGCAACAAAGCTGTTTTGGAGTTAGCCAAAAACATTGTTAAAACTGTGCACAAGCATTTCTTTCAAAGCATCGTAATTTTCAGTAGGATTATCTGGTACCGTAATCTGAACATCCAGATGACAAATGGTAGAAGATACCATGCAGAAGGAATATATTAATTAACCTAAAAGAATTAAAGTGAGCCCACTCATCCACTACAGTGATTTTGAAACCATTTCCTTCAGTGAGGCATTTCAGATTACCAGCAGCAATTAGAAATTTGTTGCAATCAACTATTATTTTGGTACTGTGAGCATTTATTCAAAAGCACCACTGTCTCACAGAGCCTGTAGTGTGGATTTAAAAAAGCTTTAAGCAATTATAATTAACATTGTTTTTTTTTAATGCTTTCTCCTGCTTCATGAAACCTGACAATGGTTTCTCTTAAGAGTCTTTGTTAAATCCTAACAAGTCTTTTTTTCTGGTATGATATGCTATATCTAGAATTTCATGGCCTTTTATTGTGATCCAGAGCTTTGTAAAACTATTCATACTCCTGGAACTTCTTCATACAGTGGGGAGAAAGTGTATTTAATGCACTGTCGATTTTGCAGGTTTCCTACTTGCAAGCATGTAGAAGTCTTTAATTTTTATCATAGGTGCTCTTCCATTATGAGTGACGGAATCTAAAACAACAATCCAGAAAACCGCATAGTGTGATTTTAAGTAATTAATTAACATTTTGTTGCATGACGTAAGTAAACACGGTGGTGATAGAATCCTGTTGTGGGGATGCTTTCCTGTAGCAAGTCCAAGGAATCAGTCAGAGTTAAAAAAGGAGGTGGATTGGGCTAAATACAGGGCAATCCTGGAAACAAAACCTTGTTAGAGGCTGAAATATACTTGAGACTGAGGTTCACCTTTCAGCAAGACAACAACCCTAGCATACAGCCAGAGCTAGGGCTGCATGGAATTAGAACATCTTGTGATGGCAATAATAATGGTAAAACATGCAATGACAACATCAGGTGTAGTATATGTTCATTATCTTCTTTCCTTTGTTTCTCATCTGTGCTTCCATCACTTTGTGATCTTTAGCATTTTTGTCAATGTCGTTTGAGTCTGATGTGAGCATCTTCTGCTATGAGAATGTCTAACTGGCTAAATATTACATTAGTATATAAAATGCAAGTTCATAACACTTGGAATATATCAGCCAACAATTATTGCACTTCAAAACTTTTGCAATGTGAATATTTCAAACGCTGACATTGTGATGACGATATATTTACAATATATTGTGCAGTCCTAGGAGGAGCTACAATCACACATTTGCTAAAGCATAGTATTTTGTTAGAATGGCCTAGTCAAAGTCCAGACCCCAATACAACTGAGAGTCTTTGGTAGGGATTGATAACTGACGTTCAGAGATGCTCTCAGTCCACTCCTACTAGGCTCAAATTATTTTACAAAGAATAGACAAATACTTAAAAATACTTCCAGCTGTAATTGTGGCAAAAGGCCACAATAAAATTAAGAAATCTAAAAGCTTCAATAGGTGTGAATACTTTTGGAAGGCCCTGTTCTTAATGACAATAATACAAAAACATTTTGTTAAAATGTAGCTGCCATCCTGTCCTTTCTTTATTTTCCTTCCTCACAGCCTCTGAAGATGCATTGCAGGACGTGCGCCCTTGTGACCAGCTCTGGCCACCTGACTGGCAGCAACAGGGGCAAGGATATTGACCGCTCACACTGTGTCATTCGAATGAACGATGCTCCCTGTGCAGGTTATCACCTGGACGTCGGCCGACGCACAAGTCTGCGCGTTGTGGCTCACTCCAGCCTGCAAAGGGTGCTCCGAAGCAGACAGGAGCTGCTCAACGGGAGTCAGGACACAGTGTTCATCTTCTGGGGACCAAACAGCTGTATGAGACGAGATGGTAGAGGCCACGTTTACAATAACCTCAGACTGTTAAAACAGCTACTGCCCAAACTTAAAGTGTACACGATTTCCCGGGCCAAGATGCTGAATTTTGATGAGTTATTCAAGAAGGAAACAGGAATTGATAGGTAAATGTTCACTGGATGAGTCTGTTCTTTGCAAACTATTGAGACTGTGGGACCATGGACTTGCTGTGGGAACACCAGCACTCAAAAGTAGTATTTGCTTGGGAGTGAATTAGGTTTTAAATATTTTGTCAACTAAGAACCAAAAACATTTGAAAAAACATAAAGTAGGAAAAAATAGTTAAAATATCTTGTCTTTTTTTTTGTATATAAATTACTGGCATCTTTACTGTCAAAATTTGCTGACTGAATATGGACCTTACAAAAAGTGGAATAAACAGATAAAGGCATTTGACTGATGTGAATCCAGCTATTTATAAGAACTAATTTGCATGTAAACAATGAATCCCCAGGATGAAAAGCTGATGTGCATTAGAATGAGAAGTCAGTCACTCAGAGCAAATGTGCCACATTTCTTTGTGCCCTTTCTCCATTCTGCACAATGCATAGTAAATATGAGGAACAGTTGTGCTGTGTTTGTTTGTATGTGTTTACTGAGACATGGCAATCCTCTCCTGTCTTTATTCCAGAAAGAGCTCCAACTCCTGGCTGAGCACTGGCTGGTTCACCATGGCTATAGCCCTGGAGCTGTGTGACAGGATCAATGTGTTCGGTATGGTGCCCCCTGATTTCTGCAGGTTAGTGTCTGAATCTTATTTAATCAGGAAGCTGGGTTGCCTAGCAGTTTGTTTTAGCTTTCCACACAAAAGCTTTAAGAGATATGGCAAGTAGCTTCTAACCCCAATACTACTACTTTTGCATATCATAGGCAAGCTTGAAAAAAGACAGAATGTTTTTCTAAAAATTTTAAAAACAGAAAGTGCTTCTGACTTGTTACAAGTCTCTAATGTACTCTACTCTACTGAGATGTAATAAAAGGAGATATGCTGATGTTCAGACTACGGATGTCCAGATTGGAGGCATTTAAGAATTGGCATTTCACATTACACAGACTCTGTCCAATATTTCATTAAAAAAAAGATTGTCATGTATATGCAGTACATGTATGAGATGTTTCACCAGATATGATCTACATTAGTACTGTGATTGTGCAGCACTTAGCTCTGTGTCTCTGTGGCGGCTGGTTTTGGCAGATAGTGCTCTGTAGCGCCGACCAGAAGGTAAAAGCCTAAACAGTTTGAGTGCAGGATGTGTGGGGTCTGCAGAGATTTTAGCTGCCCTTTTCCTGACCCTAGACCTGTATAAGTCCTGGACAGAGGGAAGGTAAGCCCTGATGATTCTCTCTGCAGCCCTGATTGTTCGTTGCAGTCTGGACCTGTCCTGTTCTGTGGATGAGCCAAACCACACAGATAGATGAAGACAGGACAGACTGAATTATGGCAGTATAGAAGATGGCCACCAGCTCCTGTGGAAGGTTGTACTTCTTGAGTTGCCTCAGGAAGTACAGCCTCTGCTGGGCCTTCTTCTGAACATTGTCTATGTGTGAAGAATAAATGGTTCCTAGGAACTGGAAGTGGTCCTCAGTAAATGTAGTGTTGTTGAGGATGGTGAGGGGGGTGTATGGGGGTGGTGTTCTCCGAAAGTCCACCACCATTTCCACAGTCTTGAGTGGGTTCAGTTCAAGGTAGTTCTGACCGCACCAGTGTACCAGCCGATCC
>JAHUTJ010019466.1:0-10223 GCA_036250325.1 Characodon lateralis | reverse complement strand
GTCTCGGTGTGTGTCCGGATCACCTGAGAGCTTCCCCTGGCCAGGTACTCTGAATATACAGCTGTCTCCGTGTGATTTATTCTAAATGTGTTGTGAATTCCTCCAGGTTACTGTGGATAAAAACGAATGCGCAGAAGGACCCGTTAAAGGGTACTTCAACAACTGCCACCATATCAGGGATTTTTCTGTCTCATTATGACATCTGGAGAAAATGAGGACAGAGACATTTTGTTTGACATTGTTTCAGACTGACACGGTGGGAATAGTGATTTGGCGATATTGATTCTTCTTTTGCACCTCCTTCTCACAGCCATGCTGAGAGAAGCTGAGAGGAAGAGGCACATTTTACAGGAATACAAACACCTGGTTGTGGTGAACTTTTAAAGACAGAGGCGGAAAGGGAAGCTCTACATTTTTCCTTTAGTTTAATCCTAATTAATTAAACTCGAGAGTTTTTACATTTTTATTAAGCAAATGTCTTCTGAAGCCTAGAAAACACAATCACTTAAAAACTGTTTCATAGTTAGGATTAATGTATCTACCTGACTTGAAATCTGTATGACTGGATTGAATCGACTTTGTAAAGTGCCTTGAGATTACGTTTTGTGAAATGGCGTTATATAAATAAAACTGAATTGAATTGAATAGTTGTTCCACTTGGTATACCAAGGTTCTAAAAATTTCTGGTTTCAAAAAAGTTTAGCTTTTACTTCATGCTCTTCCTGTTGTTTAAAGCTATTCTAATGAGATGCATGTAAAGTGCCAGAGTGAGCAGTATTGACTAGGTTTAGAGTAATGTGCAAAGCTCTTCCCTCAAATGTTGTGGTGCACTTCCGGTCAGCTAGCTGAAAGAGCCCTCCCAAGCATCTGCAGTGCTTACAGCAAAAACAACAAATATTTTTGATCCAAAAAAGGCAGAGTAATGGTGTTGAAACAAAATTAGAGCCAATAATCACTGTATTCTAATTGTTGGGTCATCCTCCATTTTGGTCAGGCAAACAGAGATTTAAACAGAGTTTATAAAAAACCCACGGATCAAATGCTTGACTGCCATTTCCAGCCATAGTGTCACGAGATTACGTTCAGAGGGACATCTCTGGAGAAATAGAAGCTCGAGGGCAGGTTTACTTTTTCTCCACACTGGCCAATCCCAGAACAGCTTGAAAGCTGGAAATCTGTCTGATACAAGAGGATCAGAAGATCCATATCCCGAGCGAAGTCCGTCAGACGTGACCCAGGGGAAGCTGAAAACCCACACAGGTTTTGTTTCCAAGGAGATGAGTTTCCTCCTTGTTTTCCACTTGACTGCAATGGTTCCTCACTTTTCTTCCCATTTTGGACAGAGGAGAAGTTGACCGTTTTTGAGTTGATCACTGATGCGTGACGACTATCCTCCAACCCTCCAGACACCTCCTCCAACTTATCCAGGGGGAGCCCAAGGCGTTCCCAGACCAGCCGAGAGACATAGTCCCTCCAGCGTGTCCTGGGCCGTCCCCTGGGCCTCCTCCCGGTAGGACGTGCCTGGAACACCTCCTGAGGAAGGCGTCCAGGAGGCATCCGGTATAGATGCCCGAGCCACCTCAACTGGCTCCTCTCGATGTGGAGGAGCAGCGGCTCTAGTCCGAGCCCTGCCCGGATGGCTGAGCTCCTCACCAGATCTCTAAGGGCGTCCCCGGCCAGCCTATGGAGGAAGCTCATTTCAGCCACTTGTATCCGGGATCTCGTTCTTTCGGTCATGACCCAAAGTTCATGGCCATAGGTGAGGGTAGGTACCTAGACCGACCAGTAAATCGAGAGCTTCACTTTTTGGCTCAGCTCTCTCTTTACCACAACAGACCGGCACAGTGCCCCCATTACTGCAGCAACCGCATCGATCCGTCTGTCGATATCCCGCTCCATTCTTCCCTCACTCATGAACAAGACCCCGAAATACTTGAACTTTTCCTCTTGAGGCAGGAACTCCCCTCCAACCCGAAGAGGACAAGCCACTCTTGCTGCTCTTCGTCTTATTCTCATTTGTCCATAAACTGCTGGTTTGATCTTCATAAATACTCAGGGCCTGATTTTCAAAATCCCAAATAGTGGTTGCTAATTTGCGTATACTATAAATAAATTGCACATGCAATAAGTCGGCATGTTGCGTGCGATTGTCAAAGATTGAATGTGCAATGGATAACAGGTGCAAAACAGATACAGACCGCCCTATTTAAATGAGGAAATTGCGAGTGGTACTTACTGGAGGAAAACAAACAGATCCTCTGCTCTGTTGCTAGAAATATGCAGGGATTGTTACGCGAAATCATTATGAATGATCCAGGTGCTGATTTCTTCCTTCTGTTCCATTTGGCCCTTGCTTTTCTGGACTCTTACAGTTGGTTAACTTTTGTTGTGCTACTCACAGCAGGTTTGCCATCTGCCCTGATGAGATTATTTCTCTTATCTTGCTCTACGTAACTTGCAAAACAAATTGGTCATTCCATATTAACAATATAGAAGACAAATATGTCTGTTAATTAATTTGTCTCCCTTGATCTTTTAATTCTTTTCGGAAACTCACCGGCTTCTGTTGTTTTTTTGAGAGTATATGTTTGAAGAGTCCAGAGTTAATAATACACAGCCACAATATTTAAGTCTGAACATAATATTAGCAACATAAAAATAGATTGTTGTAGGAGTTGGCAATCTGTATGTTATAGCTTTGCTAATTTTAAAACATAGTGTCACATAACTGTCCTGCAAAAAAAAAAATCGAACATTTATGTATGCAAAAATAATTATTTAAAAATATATATTATTTTTCAATAATTTGACTAAATTTGTTTTGTTTGTTTTGCCAATATTTACAATGTGTTTGATTTGATGAATTGTTTTTTTTGTGACACAAAATAATTTTTTACTGCATAAACAAAACCCTCCTCTGGTATATGTTCACATTTAAACAATGTAATCAAACTGATCCAGCTCCGATTGACCTTCAATGACATAAAATTACTGTCAATAATGCAATGTGTTATTTTTTTAATGACAAAGTTAAAGCATACACTGTCCCTGTTACCACATGGAAAAGCTGTCTTAAGATGGTAATTCTTCACCTACTAAGAATTGATTTTAGCATACAGTTTGCAAGTGAAGGATTTAATCTACCATATAATGTCTTTAGTTCTTTCCTGTTAATTATAGTATTAACATCAAAGCACAGAGGGTCTTTTGCATGATGTGCAATTACAGGCTGTGCGTGCTTGATCTGTTATGTGTGCATTTTGCCATGATCTGGTTTGTGTGCATTCAGCAGATGATCACCAGCAACGATGTTACACTGGAATGATGTTGAATGAAAGTGTTGCAAGAAGTTTTACCATAGGAGAAATATCATGGCTTTTGTTTGTGATTGGCTCAAAATCAGAGCTTAGATAATCCTACATAGAATCCTCTATTCTCATCTATTTTTAATATTTTTTATTTTGACAGCCTAAATCTGTTGACGAATCTACATGTCACCTGTCATTCTATCTATGCCTCCTTCTGGCCAAAGTGACAGCAGATATTTTTGCATCCCAGTTAGCATGCATTTAAACGTGCTAAATTCACACGCAAAAATTGCACCCATAAATCTTTCAGGCTTTGAAAATCGCATTGCGGGTGGTAAGGGATGACATTTGCATATCCTCCTCCCATGAATTTGAGTGTTTGGGTCATTTTCATATGTTTTGCATATGAAAGCAGACACGCTAAAATTTGCGCCCGCAGTTCTGCTGATTTTGCAAAGGCAATCAGATTACCAGATTACCACCTCGTTTTTAGACTAGCTTTGCTGACGCTAACAGGTTTGCAAGTGGTTTTATACACGCAAACTTTTTGAAGATCTGGCCTTCAGTGTGCGTATATTTTTTTTTTGTTTTTTTTTTTTAGTTAGTAGTGTGCGCCTTTTGTAGAATAGTCCATGCTAAATTAGGCAGACGTTGTTGACCAGAATATTCAGTTGTAAGAGGGATAATTGGTTTAATAAATTTTCACATAGCTAAAGAGACAGCGTTTGTGTTTATTTTGTGTAAGAGTGATTATCTGCCAAAATAAGGTTAGTCTTCCCCTCCATTCGGTAAAATGATTGATAACACTGTGACATTGGCGTGGTTTTGGTTAATAATTATCAGTTATTAATGATAATTAACTAATTGTAATTATTAAGTGCTGTGAGCCCAGTAATCACACCAACAGAATGTACCTCTGATATTTATTTGTTAGATACTATTTTTGGTTAGAATACATTTTTTCTAAATTATGATTTTTAATTATAATTTTGATAAATATGGATAATTAATAATAATAATCCTTTACATAATGCTGTCTTAACTACAGTTGAAAAGCAGCGAGGAGCATGTCTGTCATGCAGGTAACCGCAGTCGGGACTCTGGCTGGGCCACTCCAAAACATAAAAGATTTTTCCGGTTAGAAGAAAGATTTTGCTCAGATAAAAATATTATAATTCATTTGGGGCTTAACCGTTCAACCTTACCTTAACTCTGAGATTTCCAAAGGACTGCCAACATTTCAAAATCCACAAAGTTCCATCAGAGTTTGAAATCTCAAAACTATAAAACAACTTTGCAGTACTCTCCTTACCTTCTTGCAGTCTATTTTGTTGAAAGTCTTACTTTCTTCCAGCCTGAATGAACCATGAACATGTCTCGACAAGCCATAGAAAATAGTTTGCTTTTGAACAGCTTCTTACTTCTCTGTACTTACCCCAGCTCACTTATAATAACTTGTCTTCTTCACTCAACAATAGCTTTCACAGTAAAGAATGTTGTTTTAAGTTTGATCTGGTATTGCTTACCAGTCAGAGAAATCCTGGATTTGGGTTTCTGGTCACCAGTCAAAAATCAGCCAATTACAGTCAACACATTTTCTCTTGCTTTATGGCTTGCTAGTTGCAAAACTATGCAGTCATTTAATGGATCAACCCAACAGAGTAGGAATAATTAATTATTAAAAGTGCATTGACCCATTTTTTAAAAGTTTTGCCATTTAAAACAAACTTCTGATTTTAATAGACCAGAGATCAGACAAGGAACACAATGGGAGGGGAATAAGTTGTTAGGGTCAAACTCATAAATGTTTTCACCTGTGTTAAGTTGTGTAGCAGAGAAAGCTACACGCTAATAAGACTGAGCTTTTGCCGTGACAGTAATAATAATTATGAGACGACTTGGGCTGCTGAATTGAAGCACCAATTTAGCAGATGAGCTTCCAAACAACCTCCAAGAAACAAAATGGCACTTGGCCAAAGAATGTGTCAGCATTCTTATCCTGCTTTTTTTCTTACCGCTTATTTCTGTTACCTTGTCCTCCCTGCTCGTCTTTGGTGATTCTTCCCCCTTTTTGTCTCTGTCACATTTTTAATGTGAAGCTTTTTCTGTCTCACTTTTGACAACTTGTACACAGACACTCATTTGTACATCATATTTTTTGTGCCTAAAGAGCCAGGAGCATTTTTTGTTTTACTTACTGTACTTACACACGTACCCCATTTTAAACATTAACCAGGCACATGTGTAAATTTACAGTTTTCTTGTTTCATCGCACCTCTGAGCACACACAGACCCTCTGATTTGACAAAGAAACCAAAAAAATTGTTCAGCCACACACATAGTGTAATCTTGAACATCATTTGTGATGTAGTTGGAGAGGAGCTGCAACACACTAACTACCCCCTACAGAGACACAAAGACGGATACAGAGAGAGAAGCAGAACAAGGGGAGTAGGCGTAAATTAGGTAGGAAAGACAACCAAATAGAGATGAAAAGATGAGAGATGGTCGCGCTCGGTAAACGGATTTATCACAGACAGAGAAAAGACGTTGCTGCTACCATTGTGTGAAGACAATGTAATGGAAAAAGGGATGTATACATTTTGAGCGATATAGCGTTTATATTAACAGTATATTCTGTATGAAATAATATTAAAGCATAAAAAATGATTTTGCCTCCAGCCAGCAAATTACATTCCTGCAAAACTAAAAACCATCATGGATGAAATGTAACTGGGTTTTGGCAAGCTGCCGTCCAACACTTTGATATGGAAATAATTTATTTTAATTTTTACCACCAAATCATCTACATGTGGCTAGTACAGCATTATGAAACAATATTATCCTTTTTAGACATCAATAACAATAACATAATAATATCATAGGAGGAAGTACAAATTACAGCTTTATACAGCAAGTTTATGTAACACTATTATTATATCATTAAACCGTATCTGATTTTGTTTTTTGTCTCCTGATAATGAAGAAGCTGTGAAACCATGCCAACATAACAACAGTCTTTCCTGTGGATTCAGTGAATTTGTTGGAGAGGAATTGTTTATTTACACACCCAGCACTTGGGAATATTGCTGTGTATTTTCAGTTGTGTTTCTGGCAACCTGCCCGAGTCCAGGCCAATATTCAGACTTTTGAAGCTCCTGTAGGATAATCTCTCTCTCTTAAACTCTGTGCTACATTAGTGTTGAGGCATTGCCCCAGATTTTAATTTGGTGTATTGTTTATCTCCACAATATCAGCATATAAAAAAGGAAAGCAAAAATGCAATGATCTAACTGCTTTAATCTGAAACAAAAAAGCAACAATAATTCCTACTACTGCAAAACCAAAATGGATTATTACACTTATGATAATATTATTTGTAACATTGTTTTATATCTGAGAATTTTAAATTTGATCAGTCTATTTTAGATGTTGAATTGGTGATGATCATGTTCAATCCAGTTGCTTAAAGAACTCTTAAACTGCCCACAATAAAAAGCTATGAAGCAGGTCCCAATGTTAGCGGTTTTGGTAGCTGGTGGTTAGCCAGGAGGGTACTCTGTCTTTCTATACCATCTGTGAACGTTTCTTTTTCTAGTAGGTACCCAAAATGCTGACAGACAAACAGCTTACAGTAAAAGTAGTGGAGGCTTACTCAGTGCTTTTCTAACAAAGTATTTCTCAGCCAGAAGATAAGATTACCGATTAGCTGCATCTCAAATATACCACTCCAATTCCAATGAAGTTGAGACGTTGTGTAATATGCAGTGGTGGGCCTGCAGGGCCTTCTCTGCCAGCCCTGTAGATTAAAAAGTGTACAATGTCATGATAATTTATGTTGTCTGTAATTTATTTGTGTAATCTACAACTCAGTTGCTTATATTGTTATTAATAAGGTTTAACTGTAATTTCCTTCTGAAAAAGTGCCTTAAATGAACCTGGCAAGCTGCTCGTCCTCAGGACCTGCTGTACAGATTCAGCTACCCTTTTGATGGAAGACCACACATTAACATGATAGCTAGCATGACTGACAGAATTATCAGCCAATCAGAATTTGACGTACAATGACAGTGCATCCCCCCTGCTGTCAGTCAAGAGCGACCCCCCTGTATTCCCTGCCACTGTGAACTTGATATTTAAATAAAATCGCAGCCACATCCGCACTCTGATTGACCTCATTGCTGATCTATTAAAATCGCCTCTTAAATCTCCTCCAGATGTGCGCCTATTAAAGGCGCTCTTTCAGAGATAAAAAAATAATAATTAAAAATGGAAAACCCATGTCAAACTTCTATTCACTAACACAAGCCTGTAAGAACTTTGTAAAGCATTTTAAAAACTGTAACTATGAGAGCTACAAGTGGCTAACAGCTAGCACCGAGCACAACAAGCTATTTTGCTGGCCATGTTTACTTTTCAGCTCCAACAGCGGGACATGGAATGACACTGGTTTTAGCAGTTTGAACAGCTTTACAAAGGCAACCCTTAAACACCACTGTTCTGAGAGGCATATTATATTTGTAGCGCACTTGAAAACATTTGGTTAATATTGAGTGGATTTGCAGCTGGATGAGCAGAGAAAAAGGGAGATCAGAGCTCACAACCAGAGGGTCAAGAATAGCTGCTACATCTACATCAAATGATGAATCCAAAGGTTCCCTTAACCATGGGAATTATTCGTAATTATTGACACTGCTGGCAGACCATAACTTACGATATCAACTCAGCCACTGTTTTTACTGGCACAGGAAACTCAAAATGACCTTATTAATTCACACGCTAAATGAGCACATCGCAGGGGAGAGT
The DNA here is from genome assembly GCA_036250325.1 of Characodon lateralis. Lineage (NCBI taxonomy): Eukaryota > Metazoa > Chordata > Actinopteri > Cyprinodontiformes > Goodeidae > Characodon > Characodon lateralis. The sequence continues at coordinate 2,109 of JAHUTJ010019466.1, read as the reverse complement.
AAACAGACAACGTTTGTTGCAGTTGTAGATGAAACGACTAATTTCAGTAATGTGCAACAGCTTTCCTATGTCCTCAGGTATGTGACTGAAATGGAGGTGAAAGAAAGATTTCTCAAATTTGGGGATGTTACTGGGAAGAAACGAGCACAGGATCTAACAGGACCTGTTTTTTACTGGACAACTTGTAGCTGAATGTTACGATGGAGCAGCTAATATGGCATTGGAGCTAAATGGAGTGCAGGCATGCGTAAAAGGCGCACTTCCCTGGGCCCTCTTCGTGCATTGTTATGCACACACTTTAAACCTGGTCATATTCAAAGCAGCATCAAATTTTTTTTGCTAATCTCGGTGGATTGTCAGCGTACTTTACATGCTTTCCAAAAGGCACTAAACTACTGGATGAGTTTTGCTCATGGCACAGGTGAGGTGGAACTTCACTAGCAGGCTGGTTTGCACTGTCTATGATAAAAGAGCCGAGCTTGTTGACGTGTTTCAGCACATTCTTGATACCATTGGAGATTTTGATCAGGAAACTGTCCACTGTGCGTCAGGACACTTGGCACACTGCCTTCATTGGGATTTTTGCCAAAGTGTTGAGAGAGAGAGCAAAATTTTGTAACATTTTTAAGGAGACCACACAAACCATAGGTCTGCAGCATGTCCAGTGGGAAGGCTGACGCGCGGGAACACTACAAAGGGTTTCACTGATTGACAACATTCACACACAAATCAGGAACAGATATGAGGATCACAACAACATGAGGTTTGCTGTACTTTTTGATGTGGAGCAGTTTAAGGCATTAAACCAGACATTTCCCGAAGCAGAGCTCAGAAGTTTGATAGAGTTATGGTCCGCATTTTGATGTGAATTAACTGAAAGCTGAGCTCAAAGTCATATACAGCATGTCAAACTTTCATGGCAGATATTATTAGCAATCTCCTGGTCCTTTGCGGAGGATGGGCCTTTCAGAAAGTATGACAGAACTGAATGCACTTACATGTCTGATCCTGACCATTCCTGTGTCTACTGTTCTTTTACTTGCCGAATTTTTTTAATTTGCATATTGTTAAATGCAATGCCAATGTAATGCAACATGGTCACTCTATTGTACTGCACGATGTGCGAGTTGTCTAGGTACAGGCGACTGATGTCCCTGACTAGAACCCTGACTGGAACCCTACAACACACCACTGGTAAAACGTGAATAAAAACACACTACAGTGATTTGGAAATCTTGTCCAACCTATTTTAGGCATCGCGATAACCTAATATTTTCTGTTTTTGACCGTTTTTTGTTTTTTTTTACAGTCACGGAAAAATCTGAAGGGCATCTGTCATTTTGGCAGACTGCAATGTACACCCATGACCACTTGGTGGAGAGTTAGTATATTAATTAGTGTTGATAAAAGAGGGACTGGTGCAGTAGAAGATACAATACAAACACGTCCTCAGCCCTCAGCAAGGATGTTAGGTGGGAGTACAGATTTCAGTGGGAGCAATCTCACTTGAGATATCTGATTAAGCACAAGCAGCTGCACAGTTCAGCTCCATGCGCACCAGGGGAAAATTGTGAGACTGTGCTATCAGGCGACAGCAGGTGATCTGTTCATATTTTGAGTACAGTTGTTTAATTTCATTGTTTAAATGTAGTCTAGCTACTGGGACCACAGTCAGTCAGTGTTTTTCATCACTGCAAAGGAAAAGTTACATGTCTTCATCTGGTTGATGTGGATTCTCTGTTCAGCTTGTTTGGAATTACCATTAATTAAAATTAATGAAAATAAATACTATTGAATGTTTAATTATTATCATTTACTGACAGGGTCTGTCTGACAGACAACAAAAACGGCTAGCTCAACCTATGACCTACAGTACAGACCGAAGGTTTGGACACACCTTCTCATTTAAAGAGTTTTATTTTCATGACTATGAATACTGTAGCTTCACATCGAAGGCATCGAAACTCTGAATTAACACATGTGGAATTATAGACTGAACAAAAAAGTGTGAAACAACTGAAAATATGTCTTATATTCTAGGTTCTTCAAAGTAGCCACCTTTTGCTTTGATTACTGCTACGCATACTCTTGGCATTCTGTTGATGAGCT
>JAHUTJ010019465.1:0-10226 GCA_036250325.1 Characodon lateralis | reverse complement strand
ACAGCTCCATGAATGGCTCTCTGCTGTCCTTTGGGCAATGAAACAATCTTGGCAAAAGGCAGTATTTTTGCAATTAATTGCCTTTCAAGTACATTCAATGGGGCAAGCTCCGTGGGAATAGGTGCCAGGTCCAGGTTATTGGCAGCAGCAATTGATGGCATCTTTCCTCTGGTTACGTAGCTGTCACATGTGTAGCAGATCCAATCCTGAGTCCTTTCTTTGGGTACAGAACACGGGGCGGAGCAGGCAGATCCACACATGTGAACATACGTACCTGTCAGGCATTCAGCCACCACACGCATGTTTCTTGTATATTTGCCTCTGTTACAATGCTTCACTTGACTCGGGAAAAGAGCTCTGTGACAAACCGTGCAGACATGTGTGGGTCCAAGTCGAATTTTCTCTTGAAATTTCAGAATTGCAGCTTTCATTTCTTTGCTGATCAGAGGCTGTGGAGTTTCTTGGTGAAAGCCTAAACTCCTTCTGTATTTTCTCCTTATTCTCAGTGCACACGGCAGCGTTGTATTTTGAGGAAGTGTCTTCTTTGACAGTTTTAGTCTCTTGTTGACAGCACATTTTTCATTATGTTGCACCCGGAACTGTAACTTGCTGTAATACTTTTCCTTCATATACTTCCTCATAAGTGTTTTCTGTCTGGCTGTGAAGTTGGGATTGCTGCTGTATCTTTCCTTAATATACTTCTTCATAAAGGTTTTCTGTCTGGCTATGAAGTTGGGATCGTTGCTGTATCTTTCCTTCACATATTTCATTTGTCTCCTTCGGAAAGCAACATTGTGCTTGTATCTAGCAGTAAACTGGTCCTTCCTCTCTGCATGTTGAAGAATATATGCTTGTTTCGTTGCCCGTAGTTTTTTTTACCTTAAATGTAGGTGATATATCATATTTCTCTTTCTCAGATGTTCTTTGTTTCATTTTTTTAACTACATTCTGTCCCAGCTGTGCCTTGACCCTGTCTATTACGTTTGGACTCCTGGCTTTCGGCATTTTGGACACTTCTGGCACTGTTGGGACAGTTTCCTCTAATATGTTGCCAACTTCACCAAGCCAAGCTGGGATTTCCTCTTCTTCAGAAGTGCTCTCTGGTTTCTTTGCACTCAGGCTTGCTTGTGTGGATCCAGGTGAAATATTCAGATTGCTCAAGGCCGGAGGAGGGGCATCACCAATGTCGTCGCTGACAAACGATACGGGTACAAACTCATACGTGGCATAGGGGCCACGGTTCTCAAAGAGTTTGTACAGATGTTCAACCATTAGCGTAGGTTGCTAAAAGTCATGACGACTGCAGTTCCGTTAGGATGGGGCAGGCCTGCTGAGTTTGAGTGAGAATCAAAAACTCCAAACCTACCGTCTCTGTCCCGGAAAACTGCAATGCACTCTGGAGACACCAAAAGAAAAGCATGGGTGACATTTTCAGACAGGCACTCTAGTTGTGAGGCAAGAGGCAATCCCATTCGCCGTGATCTTTGAGGGCTACCATTCTGACACAAAACAAGACCAACTCTTACACCCGTTGTGTGTACAGAGTAGATGTTCCCGTCTGTCAGTACTTGTTGGGGAATCTCTTCAACTGTCAAGTGATTATCAACAAATGTACCGTCCAACATGAGCTGCTGTTTAATGCCAACATAAAGTGCATCTCCTTCCTCAAGTACTCTGTCAAGTAACACAGTGTCAAACTGCAACCCCTCACTGTGGTACGCTAAAAATGTCAGAGCCATGCAGGTACGCTGGTGATTACGGGAAAATGTACCGTATTTGTAGTCAGCCTGGGAATGTGTGGCCCTCAGAGTCTGGACAGGTGGACCACTGGCGCAGGGTTCCAACGAAGAAGCCTGAATCAGCATCAGAAAATTGCATAATTTTAGCATTTTTACATTAAGTTTTTGGCTCATAAGTTAATGAACTAAAAATAATAATACTAATAATACATTTTATTTAATAGGCACATTTCTGGCACTCAAGGTCACCTTACAATGAATACAAATCAATATTAAAAAGAAGAACAAATAAAAAATAAAATAAAAATATAAACACAGCGATCAAGCAGTTAAAATGTAACACTGCGAAATAATCAAGTGCAGAAGGCAGTCCTAAACAAGTGAGTCTTTAGTGAAGATTTGAATTGAGAAAGTGAAAAAATATACAACTGTATTAAACAAAAACTTACATACCAGCCAAGTGGCTCACATCACCGTCTTATGTAGATTTTGGCGATTTTGGTGCCACCAGTTAAAAGGTTAATAAAGTTTAGTGTCCAGTATTTAGATATTCAAAATATTTGACATCACAACAGTAGATTATTCATGAAAGTTACCTGGCAGCTGTCATCCCTGACATGGTCCTCCAGGGCCATAGGAGAGGACTCGGCGGGGGCGTCGACCTCCAACGTGGGGGCGGCTCTCCTGGGCTGGCGACGGGCTGGCCTGGTCCTCTCAGTCGGAGCTCCCTCCACCTGAAATCAACAGGAGCTTTGAGTTTGGTGGAAAGTACAGAAGATGCACAAACAACTCTTCATCTTGAGATCTCTGATTTAGGCTCTGTCCACAACATGTTCTGTTGCAAATATATTTTAAAACAACTTACATCCACTACTATTCAACTATTGAAACTACTTCAAAATACAGAAAACAGCTTGAAATCCTTTCCGTAATGATAGATTGAAGGTTAAAACAGTGTCAGACCTGCAACTCCTCCGGTCTCGGCTTGGAGGGGTTGGGTCGTGGACGACGTCTCACACTGGCTTTCTAAATAAAAGACCAAAAAAATGCAATGAAATGACTGACAAAGCATTTGTAGCACATCAAATTTAAAATGATCATCCAAAACATACCTTCTTCCCCTTCGGAGCACGTGTCGGTAACGGAGCGTCACGGCCAGACGCTGGAACGATCCGGTCCATCTCCTCCAGCACCGTTGGGCTGAACCACACAGTATACGGGGGAATGGTCGAGTCCAGCAGGTCTCCCTTTAAAATAGAAAAAAAAAATGCTTAAAATGTTTTCATTCATTCACTGACAGGACACACAATGATCAGTTTGAGGAGAAGCAAAACGTACCTGTTGGTCAACCATCCTCCCAGTGATGTGCGGACAGCCATCTGGACCTGGCGCGACGTCTGTATTGAATAGAAGATTTACACTGCTTACAAATTCCCTAAAACAATATTAAGTTTTATAAAAATCAACGGAGTATGCATCCATTACCCTCTGGCCACCACGGACAACAGTCCACGCAAAGGGGTCCGAAGGACGCGGAGCTGGCACCTCGCCGACCACGACCAGCTTGGGGGGGAACGTCTCACCACGGGGGGAGGAGGCGTCACAGGAGCAGGAGGTGGAGCTGGAGATTTCGGTGCACTTAACTCGAGTTGCGTGTAGGACGCAGCCCACAGCAACTGAGCAAGGACCTTCATCCCAGGATGGTCGCTCAGGTGAACCTGCAACACACAAGTCAAATAACACATTAAATCATCAACATTAAGCACTAGTAACATTTTGATAGCAACAAATATAAATTCAACTTACGCCATCCCTGCTCCACAGGTCCAAGCGGCTCTGGGAGAAATGTTCAACTACCGAAAGGTAGCGAACATCTGAAGGAGAGAGGAAGACGACGGTCATTCCTAATGCCGCTCAGACTAACACTGTAGTAATTTAATGATAAAGTAGATACACCTAGCACTAGTCTGTTTTTGATAAATTTCTATGTTAATTCCAACTTTAATTGGCAGTGAGCTGACAACACATTAGGAACATTTACCCAATTCCACATACTAAAATTTTAGTATAAAAATAAATTGTGTACATTACTTACTTCTCCGAGCAGCCACACGGTGGTACTCCTGCCGGAGCAGCAGTTGGTGGTCTTCCTCCACGGTGAGACATGGAGGAAAGTCCACAACAACCACCTGCATGATTGAATTAAAGTAAATAACACAAATTAACATACATACCACATTTTTATATATATTTAAGAATAAATGCAGTGAATATTAGCCTTACATTAGGGCAGAGGTTGCCGACGGTAAGCAGCAGCCCCTCGAAGTCCGCACCCGATTGCTGCACGGTCCTTCTGGCTTCTAAGTTGTTGCCGGGTGCCAGAAGACAGACTACCTCGGGGGTCCGAGGCAGAACTGCTCCCAGCACCTCACGCCTCAACTTGTCGGCCAAGGCCTCAGGGGTTGCAAGCAACCCAAAGGAGAGGTTACCCTCTGGCATGGAGACGAACCCATCAGCGATAGCACGCAGATGGGAGTCACCAACCAAAAGAGCAAACTGAAAAAGAAAAACAACAAAAAGATGAATGTGATATGATTAGGTTTTCAGTGTACACTGAGAATTAAGTATAAGGTGGGACAGAAACAACATACCCTCTTCTCCGGGACCTTGGCTGGCAGGACCAACTTGTGACTACGGAAAGTCACACGGGAAACCGGCCACTTCAGCACACGATGGCGATGCCCCATCCCACGGCCTATAGAGAGACAAACATACAGTTCAAAATCAAATTTCACTGAATTGAGAATTGAACATATTCTACAAAATAACTTAATGTACATACGTGACACAAGAGCGGTCAATGGCCTACGGGGCTCCTCCTGGCAAACCACCTGGCCCGGGGACTCCAGCAGTCGGGACATCTGAGAACAAATAAAAAATTAAATGACTAAAGAAAACAAAACAAATAATCCAAAAGTTAGTTACTGAAAAGTAAACTACAGCCTTACCTTCTTCTCCGGAGACTGGATGGGGCTCCAAGCCCGCGCGGTGGGTGGGGGTGTCCTGGGCTGCAAACACAGGGATAATTACAACCATGTTGAAAGCGCAAAACTACCAACAACTACTGTTATAGTAGGAAAAAAATAAACTATTACGATTTATAACTCAGATACCTTGGCGACGTCCGGCTGGCTGCTCTGCAGGTCCTCCTGGTCCAGGGTCCTCCATCTCCTCTTGGCGGCCTCAGAGCGTCGTCCCTTGCGTGGCATCCTGTTAGACAAAGAGAAAAATAGAAGAAAACTGGGGGAGAAAAAAACAGGTTATCTACACCAAATCACTGGGAAAATACAAACTGTAAATGTATTTAAATATGTTCCAAAATAATGTTTAAAGTTAAACAGTGTTTGTGGGAAGCTAGTGTGTTAATGAATGTGAGTGTGTGTGAGTGAAAGTGTGTGTGTTAGTGAATATTATGTGTAGCTTTGTAAATAAAATGTCTTGTATGTCTGAATATGTTTATCTAGTCAGTGATTAGATTGAGATGTAACAGTGTAGATGATTTAAGGTGGGTGCAGTAAAGCACAGGTGACGTTCACAGCTGGCAGCACTGGAAAACTTCCAAATTGCAAAGTCTCGCACAAGTGAAAAGCTGTAATGAAAAGCACAAATAATATCTATTAAAAAAATGCTAATCCAAATATTCAGTTCAGAAAAGATATTTAAAACCAGCGATAAAGGTCAAAATTGCCCTCTGATGCTCTTAAAGGACCAATATCATGTTCAAACATCAACGCATTTCAAAACCCTGGTCATTAGTAGTATTTAAAAGAATGCAAGACAAAAACAAAGTTAAGATTTTTGGTGTAAACAAAAAATAAAGTTTTACCAAATTATCAAGATCTTTCACTCTGGAAGCTAATTAAAATCACCAAACACAGCTGTGATATGTAGATTTCTTTCTGAAATATATATCAAGTCCATCTTAATTGATAAAATAGGGTAACCGAATAAAAGACAAAAAAAGAATATTTAACAAATACTGAATGGCAAGTCAACGTAGTATAATAAAAGATACAACAGATATGAACCTTTAAAAAAAATTATATCCATAAATGAACAGTTGCCTAACATCAGGCAGCAAATCACAAATAGTCATATGGTTGATTAAACCTCTGGGATAAAATACCAACAAACTTAATACTTTACTGACACGTTTCTGTCTTTCAGATTGTTAAGAAAAATAAAATCGGTTCTACACAGGCAGAGCCAGCATTACATTGATCCACGTTTCACCATCAGAAACTGTTTCCAAAGCTTCACTGCAGAGCATAAACGGTAAACTACGTGCATGTTTGTGCTGGGTTAGTAACCCGTGTGTGTGCTGGCTCCACAGGGGAAGTGCGGACACCATGAAAGCTCAAACAACGATATATTTTATATTTTGGACTAGCAGCAGTCCAGCCTGTTTGGGCAAAAACATGTAAACGGCCATATGAGACCAAAATAGCTTTAAAAAAGTAGATGGGTATACCTCCCCAAAACATGTTTGAGCTTTTCATGACATCCATAGCTCCCTTGAGACACAGCACACTATCTGATGGGGAAACACGGGTTGATTTAAGACCGTGTTGTTTCCTTTGAATCTCATAATACCTCACTAATTCATTTTAAACCCCACAAAAATGTGAACACCATACAGAATATTAAGAAAAGCCCAAAGCTGTATTCTGTACCTTTCCATGTTTATGTAAATCAAAAACATAGCAACAATGAGATGCTATCAAGCTAGCAGATATACAAGCCAAAACGGAACGTTTCACGACAACCAAACATATAAAAACTCACTAGTTTCCTATAAACACGCATCACGTTTAACAACTGTAACCATTTTAATCATATTTTACCCCGATAAAGCAGCAAAACACAATGTTTTACAGAGAAAGCACAGAGACATCTTACCTCGACCAAAACAGACTCAGAAGCGGGAAGATTCCAGAAGCTCGACCGGGACGTAGTCGCAGCGTCAGCCAATCAGAGAGCGACATCTGTCAGGGGTGTGACATTGTTGACGGATTTGGCTTTTCAAAAAACAAATTTTAAAAATAAAAAAACTGTAATAAAATCTTTATAACAAATAGATCAACTTTAAGACATTACAAAAAACGAAAAAAAAACAACTTTTTTTTATTTTTTTTATAGGCTGAGCCAGTCATTACAGCGTTAGCTTAGTGGATTCCAGCTAGAGCTCATGACGTCACATACGTGAGTACAACGTTAGCTGGTCTAAAATTACACCTAAATGCTTCTTGTATTTAATGGATCTCCTACAAAACTGATGCTCTGTACTTATCTTGTAGTTTATAATTAACAGTTAGCTCCTGTTTTTAATCCATGCAGAACAAAATAATAACGTTGAAATATCAGCTCCAATTACTGATCATTAATTTTATCCTCTTTAAGGATTCCTGAGTCATAAATATTATTTCTCAGTTTAACGTGCCTAGGCAAACTCCGGTGTCAGAATTGGACGCAGTCAATCAGCTGATTCCTCACAGCAGTGCAAAGCAGAGGTGCTGCAGTGATTTTTTTAGGGCTGGGGCTTAAGGGGGGCTTTTTGCTCTAACAATGCATAATGGTTAATAGAGTTGTATTTAATGGTCTGCTTTATTATGAAAAAAATTGTTTGTATGTGAGTGAGCCTCATGTTTGATCATCAAGCCACAAAAGAGCTTAAAAAAACAGACGGTTTGTCTGTGTCTTGGTTCTATTGTGATAAAATTATCAAAAAGGTGTGAATGTGTCCATACATAATAAAAGCCATTCTGCCTATTAGCTTCATCTTCTGGAGGCCAAAAGTCAGCTGTACATGAATGTGTTTGAATGTGGTGCAGCTAATTGTAAAGCTAAGACAGAGTTCACCTAAACAAAACCATCCAACTGGATCTTTGTCTCTACTGATTCTCTTGGCCAGTTAATTCAATTCAAATTCAGTTCAAATTTAAAAAAGACTTTATTGATCCCAAAGGGAAATTAAATGTTGCTGTGACTCATATTAGTTTAGATTTTTTTGTGTTGTGTGGGTCAGAGGTCAACGTGTTCCTCTCCACTGCCCTCTCTCTGTGAGAGTGGATCTCATAGTGTGTCGCTGTGTCTCTGTGTTAAAGAGACAGGACTTTTATCAAGACAAAATTGTTAAGTAGAAGCTGGTACACTGACAGTGACAGCATGCAATGATGTTCAGTGTGAAATAAAAGGGCTTTTATTTTGGAGAGTATGTGTAGGCCTTATTTTGAAATTCCAGTGTGGTTGCCAATAAATGCTGGTTTAATCTTATTAGTCAAATGGATTCTTCGCCCCCTTTTAATATGCAATTTTTTTTATCTTAACTTAAGTCAGATTAAATTTAAAAGGCCAGTGTAGTCCCATTTGTAAGAGTGCTTGTGTTAAACCAGTCTTATAAAGGCCAAATCTGCCATGGTCAGCTGTGGAAATATGAAGGCTCTTATTTTGTAGAGTATTTGTAGGTATTATTTTGAAAGTCCAATGTGGTTGTCAGCTATGACTGACTTATTGTGATCACTCATGGAAGCTTCTGGCCTGAGCTCAGCCTCAGAGCCACTCTCTGTCAGAGGTTACTTAAGTTCACTGGCAGCTGTGTTCTGTCGCTATGGTAACTAATGAGCGCCCAACAGCTGTGTGATTGACTGCTCAGNTATTGTGATCACTCATGGAAGCTTCTGGCCTGAGCTCAGCCTCAGAGCCACTCTCTGTCAGAGGTTACTTAAGTTCACTGGCAGCTGTGTTCTGTTGCTATGGTAACTAATGAGCGCCCAACAGCTGTGTGATTGACTGCTCAGGCCTTCGATCTCCATGTCTGACCCTTTGATCCAGCAGGATTTACTCAAAACAGCAGTCCGAATAGATCCTTCGCAATCGAAAGCAATACAAGCTATCATAAAAATTTTCAAAATATGAAATATTTGTCTTCTTCTTTTGTACAATCACTAGTAATTATTAAAGAGTGAGGCTTTTGTTTTCAAAGTTTCAGTAAGCTTTATTATAAAGGGCTGACATGGTCCTCTTTCCTACACTCAGTGAGCTTCAACATTAGTGTGAATCACAGTCCTGCAATTATTTATCATTTAAAATTTAAAGGCTTTTATTTTGTATAGCATGTTTTGTCTTATTTTAAAAATCCAGCATGGTTGTCCTGTCAGCTCTGGGTTACTTCCATTAATTATGTAGAACCTGATTGCTCTTTGAAATTATTGTGTATGGTATTATAGGCTTTCAAAAATCATTAGTAACCATGTAAGGTTGATGAAAGAAATTGCCCTTTAGGGTTAATCACTGTTGTCTGGATGTTGGAACAGCAGTACATGCTGTTTAAGTTCCCCGTAGACAAAAAGTTGCCTCCTATGAAGATGGTCAAAGGGTTAAGGGTCGGGTCAGGTTAAAGCCATAGAAATGAATGGAAATCAATGGAAGTCAATGAAAGTCCTCAAAAAGATAGTAATCCATGGCTGTGTGTGTATGTGTGTGTGTGTGTGTGTTCTTGTACTTGTTGCTGAGTGAGAACCATTTTTCGTATTTTTATCACAAAGTGAGGACATTTTGACAAAGTGAGTGCATTTTCCTGGTCCTCACTTTTTCAAATTCTGTTCTTGGGACAGGGGTTAGGTTTAGGACTAGGGTATGAATTGAGTTATTGTTAGGGTTAGGGTTAGGTATTAACTGGTTAGGGTTAGGGTTAGTGTTAGGGTCAGGGTTAGGCACAAAAAATCAAGGAAAATGAATGGAAGTCAATGGAAGTAACCAAAAAGTCCTCATAAAGATAGTAAAACACGGATGTGTGTGTGTGTGTGTATGTGTGTGTGTGTCCGAGTGTGAGACACAGAGAGGCAGAAAGAAAGACAGAATCACATCCAGACATATACAGGAGGAGATACACAGAGCTATAAATAGAACAATGAGGAATGAATCAGCCAATCAGCAAAGAGCGTCAGTGGAACTTGACACCTGCTGTTTCTCACTCACGCAGCACCTCACTCTGTCTACCCCTGGCCTGGCTTTATAACATGGAGGGTCATGCTCCCGAACTACTGGCCATAACTCGTAAACCGTAGGGGCTATCGACGTCATTCTTGGACCGGTTTTATCAGAACGGACATGGGAACATGAATATCCATCCTTTATTTGTGAAAATATAATAATAAAGACACAACACCAGGTGAAAAGAGAGGGAAAATGGAGAAAAAGACCAAAATGCCTGAACATGCTCCCGAACAAAGTCTAATATCTCGGAAACCGTACATGGTATTTGAAAAAATTTTGAAGTGTGGGCGAAAGCCATCCCTCGACCCCGATCATGGCGATTTTCATAGCTCTATGTCATTCACAGTATAAAATAGGAGGATGGAAAGAAATGGTGTCACTCATGGATTACTGGTCAAACTGTCATTGAAAATACATGGGAGAAGCCCTACA
>JAHUTJ010019464.1:0-10228 GCA_036250325.1 Characodon lateralis | reverse complement strand
TGGCTACTTTGAAGAACCTAGAATATAAGACATATTTTCAGTTGTTTCACACTTTTTTGTTCAGTATATAATTCCACATGTGTTAATTCATAGTTTTGATGCCTTCAGTGTGAAGCTACAATATTAAGTCATGAAAATAAAGAAAACTCTTTGAATGAGAAGGTGTGTCCAAACATTTGGTCTGTACTGTATATACATCATAACATCTGTAATTGATATAAATGAAGTCAAACATTGCACAACTCTACGGTAATACTACTAACTTCAAAAAACTGTTGCTATTTTTTTGTGAACATAGATACTAGTTAAATTTTGTATATCTCTTAATCTATATTCTTATCATTTTAAAAGGTTTTATCAATAAGTGGTTGTAGCGGCTCTTCTGTATTTCAATTGGCCTTTAACTTCTAATTTTGGTGCAAAACCTTTTGACTGATGTTTATTTTGAGGCATATCCACCACAGCTGCTCTAAAATCTGAACAACGGAACACGGAGGCCAACACTGCTCTTAGCAGTAATTAAAATAATTTTTTATGATGTTGTTATCTAATTTTCTTTGTAACTGAGTCTCATAATAAAAAAATGTGATTTCTAAAAGAGTGAAAGGCGGAGTCGTGTTTAAATGTGATTCCTTTGCACTGATCAGATGATTCAGCTGCCGATGAGAAGACTACTCTTCACGTTGCTGAGGAAACGGAAGACGACTTGTTGGCCAGCACTCCTACGACACACACCACAGAGGACTTGTTCACCATTATACACAGGTTTTGGAAAACACACACTCACCCACACATCCTTCCTCTTATAGGATTAACATTAGATTTTTAAAATCCAAAGGTTGGGGTATGGAGTTCCCTAGCAACTGTTCCATGACCAGAGATTCTTACTTTGTCCTCGTTTCTCTCTCTTGATCATTGACACATTTATAGATGCAGGCACACAAAGACAAATACGAGAGAGTAAGTCTCTAAGCAACAAGTGTTAATAATGTTACCTTGTGTGCTGCTGAAATTAGCTTAAAGAGCTGAGAAGAAAAAAAAATCATGTTTTCAATAAAAAAAACAAAAGAGATAGTCTTTAAATTCTCCAAAAAACAAAGTTGCCAGTCAGTGTGTAAAGCTTTGAGAAGTTGATGATAATTTTTCCAACCACCGGAATTCATATGATTCTCTTCCAGGTCCAAGCGAAAGGTTCTTGGCCGTAAGGAGCCCTCAGATTCTTTTGGCAGCCGCCAGAGTCTGGTGTCACCGGTGAAGCACAGTGCCAGCGGGAGTGATCATTGGAACCTAACCTTGGGTAGCAGCCAAAGGTCAAGTTCTCGCAACGAGAACTTCATGGCCCTGCTTCAGAAGAAAGGCAGCAAGTCTTCCAGTGGAGGAGCGAGGGTGTCCGCAATGGAGCTCCTGAAGAGCACAAACCCTCTAGCCCGACGCATCACAGAGTTCTCCGCCGCATCAGCTGCCGAGGGAGGGGAGATGCTGTCTGGGACTGACAAACCCAACGATCAGTGAACGGAAATATAATTTCTAGATGTTAACGCGGTTTGGTTCCTGTTTACTACAACACAAACCAACTATACTATCTGCCACATGCTGAGGACATACTTAGCGCCCTAACCTCTGATTGACCATTTGGACTGTCCAATGAAATTGGAGCACATTTTTGGGCAAAACAACCCTTCCTATGGTTGGCGTTCAGTGTTTGCCTGTCAAACTCATAAGTTAAGAAAAAAGCTTGTTTTTTACTATATATCAATATAAAAAAAAACGTCCAATTCAGTGAGAAAAAATGGGCAGATGGACTAGCGAAGATGACACTGGGAATGTAGAGATACGCAGTGAATATCATGGCACTTGACATTTGGATCAGCACTAACAACAGATCTGAATCTCCAACCATACTAATCTGCCATGACACCACAGAGGACAAGGAACCAACTTAACCCAAGAAACAAGTGGAAGACAATTATATTGTCTGTTGGTTATTCAGTTGCTTTACAGGTGTAACACCTGTAGCTCTCTAGGAAGTTAAGGGTTGGGCATCAGTTTTGCGATGGGGGAACTGAGGAAGGTGAACTTGGACTTTGATGCTCCATTTTCCCCCGAAGTCAATTCAATAGCATAGCATACCAACAGCGAAGTGCCAGACTGAGCAAAAAGAAACTGCATGGGGGATTTTGTTTATGCCACCAAAGATGAGGCATGAGCATGTCCCTCATTTTGTTACCCGTGCTGTCACCGTGAACGTGGATCTTCATAAAGCATTCCACAGAGGCACCAAGCGAACCGACTTGGAAAGCAAAGCACTTTTCTTTCCTTTGGCCTCAGAGGTCGTTTACATGGCGAAATCAATTTTGCCGCTTTGCATTTAGGTTCCCCTCATCGTTCATTATCCTTTTAATCTGTTTTTAAATGTTATGTTTTACTCCTATTTTTTTATACGTTCAAAATGTCTATTTACTGTATATGTTTAATGGTATTATACTATATGTAACATGTACAAAGATAAATGGAAAGCATCTATCAACAAAGACTCAAAATAGTGTACAAAGACGCGAAAAGCTTGGACTTCAAACTGCCGATGCACACACTATAGCACACACACTGACAGAAAAGTTACGCTATGAAAGAAAAACAGAAAAAGACCGTCTACACGAGTGTGTGTGAGTGTGTGTGTGGATGCAATCATGCCTGCTGATGTTTCCACAAAGAAATCATGAAGCAGGCCTGGTTATTTCACAGGGTTTTTATTCGTTTTTGGTCTCTGGTGTTGGGGGGCCAAAGAACTGTTACAAACAGACCACAGAGGACCTACACTAATGTTATGTTTGTATGTGTGTGAGCGTGTATAGATGGATAAAGAGGGAGAATATGGAGCATGTGCACAAAGGTTTGTTTCATGTTTGATGCGAGGTGTCCCTCATTAGTTTTCATTAGAGCTTGGATGTGTGCAGAGCCCCCCTGCATGGCCTCAATAGATTAGAATGACTCAAGTGAAATCCCTTTAGGTGAGTTTCCTTACTTAGTTGTCATCTTTAAAATGATCCAAGTCATTCTTATAGCTTAACAAGACAAGGTCTCGTTTTAATTCAAAACGGACAGAAGCCTAGCTGGAATTTCAACGGTTTGGTTACCATGCTCAAGATAGAGTTTGAAAACCTTTTCTCCTATTGTTTAATTTAGAAAGGCATAACTAAAGTAAATGTGGTACCTGGGTATGTTTTATTGCAGAGTGACCTTTTATGGATTCTCCTGTAGGGGCTGTTTTCATCACACCGGTGCCTGTGCTAAACAAAGGCACCAGTGCTTTGTTCCGCCTGTTCCTACCACCAAAGTTCTCACTAGGCAAGGAAACAAAAGTACTCGACCAACTCTTTGCTGGACCAGAGTAAAAACCCACTTTTGGCAGGAGCTAGAAGTGGGTTCATAGGGGGCAACTACCAATCAAAATGTTGTGAGTGCCATATTAAAATTTCTGTTTAGCTTCACTTTTAGAACTTATTTAAGAAAAGTAATGACATAACCCCAGTTAGAAACACACTCTTCCACCCTGCCCTGGAACATCTTAGATGAAAACCATATCATTTCCAGGTATGTAGCTACGCCGGAGCAATTCTTCTAACAAGGCTTAAAGTGGAGCAGAGCAAAGTAAAACCTGCCATCCAGCTTCCATTTATCACTTAGAAGCATTCCTAATGGGCGTAGGAGCAAGTACTGTCATTTATTTCCTTATTCAAATCCATAGTTAATAACCCTAATGCTGACCTGTTTCTGCAGAGCTTACTGGACTAATTTCAAGCCCAGAATATGCTGTTTTATGTCACAGTACCACATCAAATTAGTCAACCAACTGGAGTGGAACAGACTCAAAGGTCCTGGTTCAGTGGTTCCTCCTTACACTCTCATCTATAAGACTGTGGAATCCATTCTATTTCCAGGAGGATTCAAGAATCAAAAATGTTCAAAATGGTTTCCAGAAACTTAAAGATTCTAAAACAAATGAGTAACAAAAAACTGTAAATATTAGAGCTCTTGTAGATTTCATTAAAAAGAAATTCTGAAACCTTGAGGAGCAAACAATAAAAATCTTGTTGCAATTAGACTAAAAGGAGTCCACCAACCCCGAGGACTCTGGATTGTCAGACTGAGGGAACGCTGTGAGGCCGCTGCAGCTTTTGCAGATGAACTGGTAAAAACTGGTTCAATATGAAGTTCCCTCCATCTGTCCATTGGCGCTATAGCAGAGGGACGCTCCGGGCATTGAAGAGGTTCTGTTTGTTTTGCCCTCCCCAGTGACAGCTCAAGTCACCCACACCCCCAACCACTCCCAGCACTCATCCTCCTCTCATGACTGTTGGATCCATCTCCATCTGTCTCTTTTGCTCCACTCTAATCCATTCATCTGGCAAAGAGCTCCTTCTCTTTTGTCCCCTATTTACCGCATCCTCCTCTATTGCCTCCTCCTGTTCCTGCCTCTCCACCTCCTTTTATCCCTCCTCCACCTCACCATCTCTCTGCATTCAGTCTATGCATCTGAGCTCAGCAGAAGAGACGACACAGGATGAATGTCAATGAAAGGACTGTTAGAAAACATTGATGCTGTTCTTTGATTTTAAAAAATGCAAAAACCTTCTTAGTTTGAGCTTTCCTTTTTTTATACTGTTAGCACCCACATAACATGGCATTACCATGAACGAGTAAGGGAGTAAGTGAAAGTATGAATGAATGAATGAATTTAAGAGGTGTTTTTGCTTGAAGGACCTTGACTTTCAGAACTGTGAACACAAAGATTATCGGCTATGGACCACTGCGTGTGGGTGACCGGACAAGCGTTCCAGGCTGCTAAACCTGACTTACCCCTCTGCATGGATGGACTGTATAAACCCAGGAGGGAAACCTTTCATCTCTTGACTCTTGCTTGGCAAAGTATCTCTCGGTGCTATTGAGTCGGAGCTCTATCTTGTGGACGAAAAATGAAGCGTCACAACAAAAAGGCACGGGGAAGGATAACTATCAGCCACACGCGTCTTTCTTCCCAACAACAGTCCTTCAGGTATTCAGTCGTTCTGGGAAAAAAATACGTAAGTCCATTTTAAGATGACTAGTAAAGTGATGCTTGTTTTTGATATTTAGTGAATGACACCGATAAAACTATAAAACTCTGTGTTTGTTTGCCTTGTATACTGAATTATGGGTGTTGCTGCAGCAACTTCCTGATTTCTTTGTTTGTTTTTAAATATCATTTTTTATTATTTTGACTGCCTTGGTAGTGGAAAAAGGAGATTTTCACCAAAAATGAATGGTATACAGCAGGAGCATAGGAAAGACCTTGCATATAGTCTAAAAGACATTTGTATAACCCCATCACTTAACCTTATTTCTACACACACATGCAGCTAAATGTTCCTTAGATTTGTCACAGAGATCAAGAAAAATAAGAAGGTTGAGTATAAACAGAAGGAAAAATAGCATTATTTTTAGACTGAGCCAACTCAAAGAATGCACGGTCAGAAGCAAAAGGAATATGTTCAATCCATGTGGTTTGAGGACAAAACACACACAAGTAAAAAAAAAAAAAAAAAGTGTAAAACTGGTTGCACTGTCGCTTCCTGTTTGTGTGCACATTAGTAGCCCATAGTGTGTTTGTCAGACAGATGGCAGATTCCTATGAAGCGAAAAGTCCAGAGTGGTACAGACAAGCCAAAACATATGGGTACGGCGGTAAACAATTAGGGATGCTATCCCTTATGTAAAGATGTTTTCATTTATTATCAAGAAGAACATATTGCTCTACATTACAACTGGCGACATCAGAGTGTGCAGCTCCACAAACAGTTGAAATGTTAGCGCCAGCACAGAGCTGTATTTGTGCAATTGTTTTGCTTTGCAAATGCCATTATAAGCATCGAGACATTTACCGGCACACAGAGCCGGACTGCATTTGGAGAATCAGAACCAAAGAGCCGAGCTCTCTTTGCCTACAGCACTAAGCTAAACAAATAGAAACACATTTATTGACAGCTTATTATATTGGAAAATAACATTTTTACAAAATATCTAATAAGAGGACTATATTGAAGATGAACTATTACTCCCCATTAAATGAAAAGTGCTATATTACAGAGTAATGACCTTTATTTATTTTCTCTACTCATCTCAGCAGGCTTTGCTTTGTTTAAGACGTTATTTAAAGTGCTCTCTACAGTTATTGGTACACCTGGTAATTAATTGTTTATTTTCACACAGAAATTTTAGAAGAACCCAACATTGAATTCAATTTTAAAAATCCCCAAAATCCCATGCCACAATGTATGGCACCCCTTATAAAACTTTTTAGTTAAAACCTATTAAGTTCAGTTACAACTGAAGTAGTTATGCATTTCTTTTACTTTTTTCAATTCCTAACTGATACAGAAAAGCAGAAGAAAGTGGCATCTTTTGGCCACCGAGTCTCCATGACTCAACGGAGGATCTGTGACCCTGTGGGCCTCTTTGTCTTCCAGTGGCCCTGGTAGTGATGTGTCTGTGTGGGAACATAGCATAGACGAGGACTACAGACTGTGCACCATCTAGAACTGCAGTCAACTTTAAAACAGACATTTTTGCTCTCGCTTTTCCTAATACATTTTGTGTAGAGCCACAACACCTACATGACCCTTAGTAAAAAATAGATAGCTTATTAGGTTTTAAATATACCATTTATTGGATTAGTTTTTGTTGTTGTTGTTAAAGAACCAAAATATGTTCTTTTAAGGTTTCAATACAAAGACAAATGCTAGACTTTTACAAAATGAGAAAGAATACTGTTTTCATTTTGTAATACTAGACAAAAGTCCTGAAGGACCAGCAAAAAAAAAAAAAAAAAACAGTTTTTTAAGAGGCTAATTTTTTCTGTTTGTTCTGTAATAGTCTATTCTCCCACTAGAGGCACAGAAGTCAAACCACTGGGATTGACTGACACATGCCAAAAGGCCACTTACAGCTCCAGAGACACAGGTTGCAAGCCGTTAATCTAGGGAGATTGTGCAAAAAGGACTGGTCAAATCTTCCAAACCTGTGAAATGTTAAAGGAGAGGACCTGTTGGTAAAAGAGAATTGCACAATGTACTTAAAAGCAGGGGTGCCAATAACTGTGGTCCTGGATGATTTTGTAAAGGAGAAAAAAAACAATAATCATATCTTAATGCAGGTTTTATTCCCAATAAATAAATCTACTCAAACTAAAGGCTTGATTTTATTTATTTATTCGTTATTGTTAGATTACAGCAAAGCAAGATACAATTTATTTTTACACATCTTTACCAAGGGCACCAATGAATAAAAGTGGAAGGTGCTGTGTTATATGAGAAAGTAAGAAAGGAGACAGTAAAATGGATCACATATAAATTTAAGTCATGTTTAAGTCAAGTCAAGTGGGGATACAAATAGAAAGTATTCGAAACTGAGTTTGTATTTCACCACTGAACAAATATAGAAGATATCTGTAACTTAAGTAAAACGTTTATATCAGACAGTTATTGTTTTTTTAACTGCAGATGTGGTAACAGAAAATCAGTAATCCAATTTTACATAAACATGGACAGGGATGGACAATCTGAATCCTAATACCCCACTCGGACTAATGGATTCATGACAGGTTTTCCAATTAGGCACCTCTTAATCTGTTCGAGCTGTTGTAACTTCTGCACAGCTTTATGAGACGGTTCTAGGTTTTAGACAGACCTGCGGAAAGTCGAGGCTGCAGTTTTGGACCAATGAGGATCTTGTTTCAGGAGGGCAACATGAGTGATGTCTACTTTATGTGTGTCTAACCTAAGAAAACAGTCCCCCAAACCTAGTTTCTAATGAAGTGCTGTTGCTGTCCAGGCAGCTTCTGAAGACACAGATGTTAATTAGAGAGGCATACAAGCAAGAAAGACGGACAGATGTGTTTGAATGATTCTATTTTTGTTACATCTTATTAAAAAAAAAGCATATTTAAAGGAATATTCCATATATGTATTGATTATCCTCTGTTTCCTGGCCCTATCCGATGGTGTAATCTGTAGCTGCAAAGTGGCGTCTCACAAATGCTCCTCTCTGCAGCTATCCAATGCCAATGTGATGAAAAATGTTATATCATTATAAATAAATTATTTTTCTTGCCTAAACTCTGGCTGTGTTGTCTTTTGTTTTTTTACTCCTCCTGTCCTGCCAGTTTTCAAGGTTGTGATTTTTTCCCCCAAGCTCATGTGGAGTTAAATTAAAATAATCCGCTCCCTAATGACATGAAGCTGCTCTGGTTCTAGCAGAAGAGACCAAATGTTTTGCTTTTCCAATGACCTAAAAACCCTGAGCCTTTGTTCTAGATTTTCATATTTGAAAACATACCCATGTTATCATTATAGGCATGTAATACAGTGTGGTGCAAAAGTGTTCTCTGGAAGTTTTTCAAACTTCAGTGTATTCTATCAGAACTGTATGTGACAGAGAAACAAAAAGTGGCGCACAATTGTAAAGTGGAACATAATAGTTTTAAATATTTTCTCAAGAGGTGCCTGCAAGGTACTGTAAGCCACGATATCTTGCTTTTCTCCTTCTCGACCTGAATTTAAAGAAATCCACAAGATGCCGATAAAAGAAAGGAAACATCTAACTAGTTCGATCTGAGCTATAAAAAAACAGACTTATGTGCTCAGTATTAAGTGGGATGATTTTCACACGGTCGGAAATAAAAAGAGGATTAGGTTGAAATTTTGTGTTGACTGAAGCTTCTCAAGAGTGAGAGCTGCAGCCGTTTAGTTGTTATTAATGGCCTGTTCCTTTTTGGATCTGCTAATCAAAGATTTACCATCCATAAAGCAGGTTTGTGGTGGGTCTTTCTTCCTTTGATGTGTTGATGCAGGATGGTCCCAGCTTGGGAGGCACGTCTCAATTTGTGCCTGTTTGTCTTCAGAACATGAAAGCTGCTGGAGGTCCAGGGAGAGTTGTTGTTTGAACATTTACGAGGCCTGCTTGTCTAATTAGCTGCCCTGAACTTGTTTTGTGAGAAATGTGTTTTCTAAATGGAGTTATAAGGTTTGAGAGCATACTGGGAGTTTGACATTGAGCTCCAGAATCAATCAAATGTCCTCACATTACTGTGGGATTTCAGGTGGGTCTTACATGCAAACTTTCCAGTTTTCTGTTGGTGTCCAGCGCCCTCTAGTGGCTGACCTACATCAGTGCAGGATTGTATAGGAAGATCAAAAGTTGTAAAACATAATTTATATCAATGTATGGATGGCTCTAGATGGATGGACAGACTAATGGATGGATGCCTGGGTTCTTTCTGCAAAAGGTTTGCATGTTCTCCCAGTGCATGAGTGGGTTCTTTCAGGGTTCTCTTGCTTCCTCCCACAGTCTAAAAATATGACTTGGGCCAGCCACGGGATGGAACAACCACTGAAGTACACACAGAGAACAACAGACTGGTAAAAAAACAACAACAAAAAAACTCTGAATCCCAGAATGTACAGCATTAATCCATGTTTAAGAAGAGCTCCCAGGAAAGATGAGTCAGCTATAATCCCCATGACGTGAGGCTAGTTTATGTGTTTTGGTTGTGTTCTAAAGGTAAGACAAACTTTATTCCAATGAGCGGTTCAAACAATAATGGTACGGTAACCTGTGTTTGCTCAAGTTTATCTTTGTTTAACCCCTCATCTTTTTAACCTGCTAAAATTTGTTCACATAATCCTTACAATTGTGCTAAATTAATGCTAAACTAATAACTCAATCCCAGAGTACAAATTTACTCTGTCATCTATTATTCTATTATGCAGCGCCACATTGAACTGGTAATCACAGGACTATTCCTGACAGACTGAAAACTTTTGACTAAAATTTAAATATTCAAGCTATGTTAATAATTATTAATTATTTTTATTAGCAGCTAGCTAATAGCCAAACCATATGATTATTATTTCACAACCCTGTTAAATTGCTAATAAGCATAAATGAGTGTGTGCATGGTTGTCTGGTATGTGTGTCTCTGTGTTGTCCTGTCATGTAATGATTCCCAACCGGGGGTACTCGTACCCCTAATGGTACGTGAGCACATTGCAGGTGGTACGTGGAAACATTCAGAATCAGAATCAGCTTTATTGCCAAGTTCGTGCATACAAACAAGGAATTTGACTCCGGTACACTTTGCTCTTTTGTTCTGTTTTTGCATTACAGAATATACAATTTACAATGTACAATATAC
>JAHUTJ010019463.1:0-10231 GCA_036250325.1 Characodon lateralis | reverse complement strand
CTCACTGCCAGAGTGTTGCCCTTAGTGGTACTACTCAGCCACGTTACCTTTGCCTTTGACCTTGCCTTGTACACCAAGTAACTTTGTCTTTGTATCCTGCAGGTTTCTTGAACCTGATTTTGCCTTGCATTGAATCCTGCCTGAATAAACCATCTTCTGGAAGGAAGCAATCCATTTCCATGAACAAAGACTCAAGTCTCTCATGACTTCGTTGGATCACGCCGGCTGGCAGCTTTCTGATTCCTGTGTACCTCGGACCTCTATCTGTAGGACCCAGTTGAAAATAAACACTTTACCGAACAATACCGTCTCCTAAATTGCTTTCTGCATGTGGGTCAAATCCTTTAAACTCAATATGACAATGTCGATGTGAAGGGATTACTAGATGTCCTGAAGGAAAGCCTATATTACCTAAATCAATGTTTCAATGGGTTACGAATGTGAGCCATTTGCAGAAGCCATGTCTCAACAGGAGGGTGGATTTAACAATTTACTACATATGGATTTAATAATTAATACTTACTAAAAATAGTTTTTGTGCATCTTGTTTGATATGTACACCCAAGGAAATCTTTCCTTGCAAAGGCCCAGATGCTATAACAGTGGCAAAAAGGACTATGCACATTTAGAATTCCAAGAAGGATTTATAATGATAATGGCACACATTTTGTTAACAAAGTCATACAAGAACATGGTAAATGTTTCAAGATTGATCTGAAAACACTATAGCTATCACCCCCAAAGTGCAAGGTTGGTAGAAAGAACAAATGGGACAGTTAAAAGTAAGCTTAGGAAGACAATGGAAGAAACAAAAAGAAAGTGGGTTGAATGTTTAGGTATAGTTAAACTTAATATGAGGATAACCGCATCTGCTCAGGGTGGATTGACACCCTTTGAAATAATACATGGCCGACCTTATTATATTCCTGATCTCCAAAAAGACCTAAAAGATCCACAAAAAGATGTGACTTTAGCAGACTACATGAGGAAGACATTACGGTTTAGAGACATATAAAATGCTAATAATCTGCCAAATGATGTGTCTGAAGCCCTACAGGTTACTGGTGACGTGAAAGGTGACTGGGTGCTGATTAAGACCATTAAGAAGAAAATGTGGTCTGATCCAAAGTGGGAGGATCCATTCCAAGTGTTATTGACAACTCCTACTGCTATGAAAATCCAAGAGGGGGCTACTTATACCAAGTACACTGTAAGAGGTGAGCCTGTCAGTCTTTCCACTCTGGCTGGAAATGATGAAGCATGACTACATAGGGGTTGTCGCCATCTAGATGAGGATTCGTCTCAATGTCAGTGAAGAAACCAATGATATTTTCTAGCTTTTAGGGGGGAGAGAGAGACTGATAGGTAAATCTAAAGGAAATATGTTGTTGAAACATTTAATTTTGTTTTTCATGTGTGTCCTGATTGTGTTAATAATATGCCAGACATTTCCACAATTTCATAATCTCCAGAAATTAAAGAGGTGGATACATGAAGATTTCCATGGAATGTGTATACAAGATATAAATTACTTGTACGAGACAAACAGCTGGTACCAATATGAAAAATTGTAACCAAGTACAGAAACATCTCTGGTTGTTATGTATGTACTGAACTTGTCTTCCAAGCAGCCCAGGTTAACAGCTAGACCAGTGCCAGCGCCAAGAGATGAGTGTTTTATCAGAAACAGCGTTTCTGGTGACAGTACCAGTTTCTGCGTGGTTGTAACATTTTACAACTGTGATGTTACAAAGTTTAAACAGTTTAATGTTACAACCACTGTGTCCAATTATGTGGAGCTTCTTACAGGTTCCTATTTTTCTCATTGTGTTGTGGGCACCGGTTCCATCCCAGTGGGGACTATTCCAATGCGCATGTGTAACACGACTTACTATTATTCTTTACACCAAGCTGGACCAGCGGGAAAGGTCCATGACCTAATGTGCAATTATGCAATAGATGGATTTCACTGGATGTGTGGAACTGCCATTTATTTGCAGTTGCCTCTAAGTTGGAGTGGTGTATGTGCACCTGTATATGTCACTGATCACTCTGTCATTTTAGTTCAACCTTCCCTGAATAGGAATAAGAGGGAACTCATCCGTGTGAAGCCACATGACAGTGTGTGGGGATCAGATGTTCCTGATGAATTTAAGCATAGATCAACAGGAAATAAGATTTTGAAAGAACATGCTTAGATTAGAAACTATAGATCACCGACTGGGACTGTTTGTTAATGCAACCACAAAAGCTCTTACAGGACTATCCACAGAAGTTACAGCTCTTCGCACCGTGGTGTTGCAGAACAGGATTGTTTTAGACCTGCTGACGGCCTCAGTTGGGGGAGTTTGCGTTCTCCTGAATGACACCTGCTGCACCTACATCCCTGATGAAGCCAAGATGAACACACAGTGAGCGATGCTATGTGCCAATTAAATGAAATTAAAAGGGGTATGCAGCAGGATGTCCATCCCGGCGGGGAAGCTTTTTTTTGTGGCTTACTTCTGGACTGTGGTGGCAACTGCTTTTGAAAATCATGACCCCTGTCATTGCTGTGTTATCGTTGTTCTGCCTTTTACTCTGTGTTGTTCCCTGTATCAGAGATGGTTGGAGGAATTGTTGATACAATGTTGTCCCAGGATTACCAACTTCTTGACGAGGACCAGAACTATGATGACACTTTGGGGGAGAAGTCACGAAACTTAACAATAGTTTAATGTTTAATGAGGTGTATGCATAAAGCTTTTGGAAGTGTATACATGAATGTGTTATTAAACTAATCAATAATAAACAGGAGGGAATTGTTGGATAAATGTATAAAAAATTATCATTGTTTAGTTTGAACAAGGGTTATGTTTTAAGTTCTACTCTAGTGAAGATGATTCCTGTGATTGTTTTTTAGTGTGTAAAAGGGAGTGGAGAGTTAAGGAATGGGGTCTGGAGTGGATCACTCTCTGGACATGACATGCTTATACCATAAATGGGAATGACCACTCTTCTAAGTTGAAACTTATATATATATATATAATTTCAAGATATTTCAATTGTAAAATTTTTTTGGGTGGGATTTTGATGGCTTTTCATTGTACATTGTAAACTCAAAATATATTTTCCCTTTGAAATTTATAGGAAACCTTTTGGTTGGATGTTTTAAACTTTTACACATGACTTAAACTCTTGATGAAGAAAGTATAACTGCACAGCGTGTACAAGGATTTCCATCCATCCATCCATCCTACTTATATGTCCTTGCAGGGTCATAGGTCAAACTAATATCCATGCACAGTCAAAGATACTCCTTAGGGTATTTTAGAGCATTTCAGATGGAGATATTTGTGATAAACAATAAGAATAAAGTTTGTTATCACTGAATGCAGGCTATGCTGAATGAAGGCAGGAATGAGTTAAATGACTGACTCATTGGCTGCAATGCTTAAAACAGATCAGCGATGCCTAGTCAGGATCTTGTCTTCGCTTAGAAATTGTATTTCAGTAACACAACTTATGTGTAACTGTTAAGGTGTAACTATTTCCAAAAGAATATGTTGCTGAGATTTCTTTATAGATTCCGATCCTGTCACTCGATCAGCATGCCATATAAAATGTCTTAGAGATAAGAGCCCACAAGTGGATATTGATAGAAAGAAGCATGCAATTAAAGCAGCACATTTTCAGCTTAAGTAAACTGCCCACATTGGAAGGGCAGGTTTGATATGTTCAGTGGGAAGAAAAGTAGATCAGCTGGGACACAGCAGCGCAGCTAGAGTCGCCTTCCATAAGTAGCTAGCAGGTGTTGCTTCATCTTTTTTTTGTTGACTCCATTTATTGAACTACAAAGGAAGGCAATGTCACTGAAGAACAAATACAAGCTTAAAAGCAGCAGAATGCTGGCAGAGGGCATTGGGTGAGACAATGCAGCTGACCTTTTTATGTAAGTATGCTTAAGAATGAAAGTATCTTATAAAGTGATATCTTAGCTGATTCCAGAGGTCAGTCTCTTTTTCTTTCTCTCTGAAAAGAAGAAAATAATAAGAAAAAGGATCTGCATAGCGTCACATGAGACTTGCTTATGTTCAAATCAGGTCATTGTTTGAACATTTTGATAGCATTTACATACATTTCATAGCAGTGCCTTGTATGCCTGGCAGTTTCAGGAGTAATCTTTAAATTTTACCAACATGTCTATTCTGACTGGAGATAATATCAGCATCAGACTTCAGTCTGATAGAGAATTTGTAGAGGGAGCTAAAGATGAGGGTTGATGGCAAAGAGGCATTCAAACCTCAGAGACTTGGAGCTCATTCTAGAAGCTAAATTGTAAAAGGCTTGTACGTAACCATAGGAAGCATTTGATTGCTGTAATGCCATTACAAACGTATCCATGAATTATTGAGTAAAGTGTTGAAATGTTAATAAAACAGAATCTTGTTTATTCTTGTTTTTCTTTTTAAAAACAATACGTATTACTCAAACTATAAATTATACTTAAACTTCAAAGCATCACTCTAATATTCTGTACAGTAGTATAATGGTAAATGCAGGCTTTGCTTTGAAATAAATAATTTTGTGTGATACTTTATTCAAAATTAATAGCTTTTATATAAGTAAGTAGGTTGGACTCTTGAAAGATTTCTCATCCACTCACAGTGCATTTGCAACCATTGACAACCACAAAAGTGGCAATTAAAACTGAATGAATGACACGGCACATACTGAGTTTTATGATCAAATGAAATGGATACGCATGTACAAATCTGTAGGAATCGCAAAGAACTGATAACAAGCAAATAAAGGTATGGTGTAAAGAGACAATCTAATATGAAGAAAGGACTGAAGTATGACGAATAAAGCAAATAAAATAGACATGGTGGAAAATCAACTGTAAAAGGGTAAATCAAAAACAAATATTTGTACCTATCCCACTAAACATGAAAAGCAAAAAGATGAACTCTAACCTCGAATAAAACAAAACCTCAAATTATAATCTCATTCGTATTCCTAATATGAATATAGATTCTAACTTATATTATGGTTCATTAGTTGCTAAAATGCATACCAAGATGAATCAAGTTATGTTGAGAGGTCAGTCTTGTTTATTATTGATTATAGCAGGAGATGTATTTAAGACGGGGTTTTCTAAGCTTTGTTGCTGTGAGGCTGTGCTGGCAGTGAAAAAGGCTTGGATATTAATTTGTTATGCAAATGTAGCTGCTGTATTACAACAGTAAAACTCCTTGTGAAGTCAGATGTAAAGTGTGTGTGTGTGTGTGTGTGTGTGTGTGTGTGTGTGTGTGTGTGTGTGTGTGTGTGTGTGTGTGTGTGTGTGTGTAAGCACTGCTGATGTAGGTTTTCACACTAAACTGTTAGTATAATGAATTTAATCTTTTTCTGTTTGCAGAATAACAGTTAGTGTGCAGTTAGAAGTGAACAAGTAAATGTCTGACTGTGAAGTGACCGCTATCAGCAAACTGTATGCTTTTCACAGTCACACCTGAATGTTAGACTGTTAAAGCCCTCATTAGAGTAGGCATGAAAAGAATGACTGATAAAATGGCAGCTGCAGAAACTAAAAGATAAAACTTGGGTAGAAAGCTGACATCTTATTTAGAAACCTATCCAACAAGAACCCATTGAGTCCACTGAGCTATAATTCACTTTACTAGTAGCCATTTTCAAAAGTTATTAACTAGTCACACTAAAATGACATAAACAAAGCTAGTATTTAGCTCATGTTTAGAGGTTGCTCAGCTCATTGAATGACTTGATGAATTTATGCTTGATGAATTAGCAACTTCTAAGTTCACAATCATGATTTCCTAATTTCGGAATCATTATTTAAACTGTCATAAATGTCACAATCCTAACAAGCTTTAGATGCTTTTAGAGGAATTCCACAGTTACCACTGTCTCCAAAAAGCCCATCACATCATCAAGGACACTTCTCACCAGGGTCCAGCTCTGTTTGAACTGGTACCGTCAGGCAGATGCTACAGATAACTTAAAGAGGACATATTATGCTTTTAAATCCTGCCCTTTCACAGTTAAATCATTCAGTTGTGGCCTATATAAAGTGGAAGTGCAATGCTTTCATCTGAACTCCTTGTTATTGTAGCTCCACAGGGCCCTATTTTACCCCTGTTCGTTTTGGTGCGGTCTCTGCGAGCACATAGCACTAACATAAGCAGAAGGCATGATGCTACTGCTATCAACACAAAGGCCAGGACTTCATATCAACGCAATAAATTCATGTCTAAAATTAAGTTTGTTGTCATTTTAGCGTTATTTGCAGCTCACCAATTTTGCTGTGTCCGTCGTCTCCATAGACAGAAGCAACTGACCCCTTAATCAGATGATGTCAAAACTTTGATACTGGCAGAAGTTGCTGAAGAACCCGTCCTTGAAGTGCATTGCACAGACAAAGAGGAATCTCCGCACTGATATGAAAAATAAAATTTCACCAGGCTCTTCGATGGGGTTCTGATGCGGGGCACGATTTAATGAATTCTGTGGGTTAATACACCCAACAACCGAACCTATCCTCTTGCAGCGTAGGCGTACTTGAGCTTGGACTACAAATTTGCAGCAAGAAATAAAAATGTTGGATATGCTAAATTGATCAACCGGAAGTCCAGTTACTATCCAACAGGAATAACTAAACTGTCAGAATGTAAACAGAGATGCAATAATGGGAATGTGCACTCAGTGTGAATGTGTGTACACTTGTTTATTATTTGATTGTTTTAACAAACTGCTTCTGTTTTCTAATTACCATAAACTATTTAGTGCTCATTCACAGACTATATAGCTTTTTTTTTTCTCAGTTTCATTGTACTTGTGACAATGACAACAAAGGATATTCTGATTTTTAAGTTCTGACAAAAATACTTCCATAATTACATTCTTAAAGTCTGAAGTAAAGCTGGGAAATGGACCCTATCGCTAATTATTTCCCAGATCTTTCTGTTGATCATTTATAACACACCAAATTGTCAT
Source organism: Characodon lateralis (assembly GCA_036250325.1). NCBI lineage: Eukaryota > Metazoa > Chordata > Actinopteri > Cyprinodontiformes > Goodeidae > Characodon > Characodon lateralis. The sequence goes on along the minus strand of JAHUTJ010019463.1, from coordinate 3,238 downwards.
TCAATAAGATGTTCAAGTATTGTTGTTTCCCTCCTGTTAAAAAACAATAAAAAAAAAAATAAAAAAAAAAAAAAAAAAACATGCCCATCTGAGAAACATTTCTCAGAGGACAAATTTTTAGAAAAGAAGTTGCACAGCTGCAAATGACTGATTAAGCACGGCTTAGTAGTTGTTCCTTGCATGAATCAAGACAGTGTTCAAAAGAAGCTGCGAAGAGCAATATGTCACTACTAGAGGTATAAATGGGAAAACATAACATATGCATATCATGGAGAGAAGGTCCTGGGTTTGAATGCTGTCTGGGGCTCTTTGTGCAAGGAGTTTGTATTTTCTACCCGTGCATGCGTGGGTTCTCCCGAATATTCCTCCTTCCTCCCACAGTCACCAAGGTATGAGTGTGTGTGCGCATGGTTGTTTGTCTCTGTGTTACCCTGTGATGAACATTTGGCCTGTCCAGGGTGTACCCAGTTACTCACTCCATCCCATCCCATCCATCCATCCATCCATCCATCCATCCATCCATCCATCCATCCATCCATCCATCCATCCATCCATCCATCCATCCATCCATCCATCCATCCATCCATCCATCCATCCATCCATCCATCCATCCAAATGTGCATGGTGCTGGGCCCCTTGCAGGTGCTTCTACATCGCCCGGAGTAATGCTTTGAAGCAGATGTTGGATGCATACACAGAAATGGTGAATGCTACAAATACATTATCTTTGTAATTTCCAGTGCAGATTCATTTTACATTAATTTAATCTAATGAAACAATTTTGAAACATATCATGTTGTTTTATATAAATACATTCTGACCTGACCATGAGAATACTGATCTGATGTTCACATAAACACACAACTTCATTAATTAAACAGAGGTGCTATATACTGGTGTGCAAATGATCTGTTTCTATTGCACAGCTGAGCTAAATAAAAAACACAAAGCCATCAGACATAAATGGTGTTTCCAGCATCATCAGATATTGCCAAATGGTGTATTTCAAATTAAAGATTCCTAGAGATTTTGCCACAGATGTTTTCTTTCCTGAGCGAAAAACCTGAGCGAAAGCAACAAATGGTTATTAATCAAGCAGGAAAAAAAGCACAAAGTAGATTCTTATATACTGCTGTGACTGATATTATGTCTGCTATTTTTAAGCGGCCAGTTATGGTGAAAGCTTTGACGAGCTTTCCCACCAACTGCTCTCTGAACCAGTTAAAACCGACAATTTATCTTAGATAAATGTTATTTCCATCAGGAGCCCTGAAGCAAATCATCTTAAATTTGACCTGGTTTTAATTGCTGTCAGTTTGCTACTTCGCTCTGACTAATTAGTTCTATGTTTGGTGTATGGCTTGGTGAACAGTTCTCCTGTGACTTTTATTGCAGTGTCTGAGCACAGTATCGGAACTGATCTTTGATTTAGTTGGTTTGTGTCTGTAGAATATAAACTATCTATGTGTGTAATGTAGAATATAAACTATCTATGTGTGTAACCTGTGTGCAGATATAGGGCCGTCAAGCTTAGGGAGTGAAGCATAGAAAGTGCAAGGTCCTTAGGGAGTGAAGCATAGAGAGTTCAAAGTCATAAATTAGTGAAGGACAAGGGATCACCGGATGGGGGGAGAAGAAGACAGGGGAGGATGAGTTTGCTAGAAGAGAATAACCAGAAAAACTCCTTATTTGGACATGAGGAACTGTTATATTGTTGTGGGGAGACATCCACAGACAGAATGATGGTGTATGTGTACTGCATAGCAGCGTGGGGTATATCAGAATCAGAATCAGCTTTATTGCCAAGTTTGTGCATACAAACAAGGAATTTGACTCCGGTACACATTGCTCTTTTGTTCTGTTTTTGTTTTTGCATTACAGAATAAAGGTATTGTGGCCCCTCCAAGGCAGACATCACAGACGTTTCCAGGTACCCATGTAAGTGTGCTGTCTCCTCTCTGAATTCAGATTGGTTTTAATAAACTTGTGGAAACATACAACTGATCTCTGACTGAGGATTGTCCTTTGGGGTGCCAAATAAAAAGAATCGATGAGAGGTGAGGAGTAATGTAAGAGTTAACGGACGGCCAGTAAAGTTTTCCTACCTCGACAGTTGGTGCCGTGACCCGGATTTGGCACTAACTAAAGGATAATTAATTGACTACGAGGCAGACGTCGTTCTACAACACCACAGGGTCGACCCAAAACAAAAGGTAAGGAGATCTATATTTATTCTCCTTTTGCCTGCTAATAGTGTAGGTGGTGTTGTGGAATAGATATCTGTTTTCTCTTAAATTTACAGTCTTGATCAGTTTTGGGTAAAATAGTTGTTGGTTGAAATAATGTATTACGGTAAAGAAATGATATATTGCGTAAAAATATTTGTTGATTGACACAAGATCAATTTTAGCCGAGATACTTGAATGTTGAAGCTGTAACATACTTTTCACCGAAGATACTTAAATGGTGACGGTGTTGCAGTAAATAAGTTCCAGATTTGGCAATCCAAACTCAGTCCTGACGAGGACTGGGGTATTTAGGCTGGGGTTAGGAAGAGCCTCCCGAGGGACTGAGGACGCCTCAAAGTGGCCAGGGATAGGACCCCGAGACCCTGAACTGACAGGTGAGGGAAGACAGTTGAGATACTTAAATGGTGAAACTGTAATAATAAGATTAAGTAAAAGGAATTCCAGGGAGTCAACGGAGGGTTGATTCCTAGGTGTCAAACCGGGTTTGGCATCACAGTGGTTGGACCAGGAGAGATTGAAAAGTCCCGCTGAGTGGAAGGGTTAAAGGCCCTCCGCGCACGCAAGCTATATATCCTGTTGTGTTTTCGTATTTGTCTAACTGGATTTACTATGCATATGAGTGAGAAGAAAATACAAATGAGTGGCTGCGAATGGCTGCACTTCAGTGTGAGTGACTGTAGAAGCGGAGATTATATTACAAACTGTATTGCCATAACGTAAAAAAAAATAAAAGACAAGTTGTTCAACATAGCAGGAGAGATTGATTGTCGAACCGAGAATATAAGAGGTATGTGATGGATAAAGAAAGTTGGTTGATTAAAGCTGATGAGATAGGGCGACTTGGTGGAATAAAGTGTAAAGCTGAAGCAAAAGAGCTGAAGTAGGGCCTAAGAGAGACAGAAGCACAAGAAACGCTTAGACTTTTAAGAGGGGTTACACTATTGGAATCAAAAGTGCATGATTTATATGAGAAAGCTTCTCAACAGATG
>JAHUTJ010019462.1:0-10237 GCA_036250325.1 Characodon lateralis | reverse complement strand
TGAATTAAATAAAATAAGATGAAAATTTCTTTTAACATAATTATTTTGTTTTATTTCATGGGGATATTTATTTATTTCATGGAATATTTATTAATAATTTATCAATAGCAGTATTTGTCTATTTATTTAATTTTGAATTAAACGGTGCAGTTTCTAGAAAATGAAAAAAAAAAAAACATTTCATTTATAGCCAAAAAATGGCTCAATGTTTTCTTTTGTGTTTGGACTGTTTGTCGAAGCATTAGAGACCCCAATGGTAGTATAAAAAAGAACAAAAAGTGAATTTTGCATAAACCCCTTCAAGAAGTTCCCGGCTGATTTTAAGCAAGTTTAACATGTGAATAACAAAAACTGATCATGACTTGCAGCTCTGAACAGAACATAAGTATGGCTTTACAACTTTAAATGTCAGAAATGTATTTATTGGTCTATAAAAACTACCTTGTATTATACATAAAACTGAAGCACATGTACAATGTGTGTTTTATTGAGTGAAGAGTACACATTACCTCTCTGTCCAGTGTGGGCTCTTTTACATATAATTTTCCTGTCTTTTTGTCTATAGTGAACATGTGACCTCTGCCTGCTGGTTCTTGACTAACAATGCTGTAGACGATCTCTGCATTTATTGTTCCAGCTTGATCATCATCTTTAGCTTCGATTTGCATAACAAAGGTTCCTGGAGAGAGTCACAAATGGACAAAAGAGTAAATCCCATCAAACGAGCAGTTTTGGAGAAGGCAGGACAAGCACAAGGGAAACTGACGAGAGTACTAACATAAAAATCAAAAAGAAACAAAAAAAGACACTGACCATTCCCATAGACAGCAGATACAAGTTAGCCGATAGAAGAAGGCTAAAATCTGACACTTTTACAAGTGAATGTTTATTAATGTGTCCCTATTATAATACATAATGAAGGATGATAGTGGCAGTAATGTGCGGTGGCTACAGAAAAGCAGTAAAACTTGTCCGAATTAAAAGATAGATGGACAGTTCCTACATAAGGTTTATCATGTGAGTCTAAAATTATCCTAAATGTATGATGGTGACAGTGACAGTTAAATAAAGGTTAAGTCTAAAAAAGGTTCTGTATTGAAAGAAACTTTGAGGATTATCTGATCTTAAGCAGAGAGCACACTTGTCTAAATCTTAAACATATATTCTGTCGTACATTGAACATATAGGATGTTCACCTAGGGAATAAATAATAAATTCTCAAATTCCTACAGTGACTAAAACCTTAAATGGACTACAATATATCATGCATATATAATCCAAATATTTATGAAACACATCTAATATATAAAAAGTTTACTAATGAAATTAAAGTCTGTGACATTACAGTTTGGATTTAGTATCAGTTAAGGCTCTTACATTTGTCATTAATGACCATCCTGTAATTTCCACCTTCAGACTGATCTCAAACTGATTGTTTGTCACTGCTTCCATATCTTTCAGGAGTCATCTGATTGTGAGGCTTAAAATTTTAATTCATGATTATCCTCCATAGAAAACATTTAACATTTACAATTTCGACTTGATTCCATTTGACTGGAAACATTAAATTGCACTCTGACTTTATTAAAGAAACAATTTGCTATATGTTGTGTCTATTAGATATTATTTTTATATTTAGCAGGCTGCTCTTTCCTGAAGTCGTGTTTGGAAACGTATATGTTCTCTTTATGCAAAGCTTTGAATGTGTATCATCGTCTAACCTCTTAAGCCCGACGGGCCACTAGGCCCTTTTTGGAGGTCTGTAAAACTAGGTAAAACTCCACCAATTTTTTTTTCTTAAATATATTGCAAGAGGAGGCTTTAATCTTCACAAAACAATTCCCCAAATGAGTTCCACACAAATACATGATAGTTTTACAGCACTTAAACACAGGCAATGACATTTTAAGGTCCCTCAGGCATTGCTGACTCTGTAAACCAAAGAGTACAAAAAGCACCTTCCTCTTTGCAGCACCCCCACATGTCTCATATCATAACAAACTATAGATACTCCCCTTTGTAACAAGGCATAACTTGTCTTTCTAGCACCTTCTCTGGTGATGTAATGTGCTTGCAGATTGAAGTCTGCTGGTTGCTGTCCACCGGCTGCTAGCTTGCTCGCTCTGTTAGCTTCCAGTTATGTTTGCAACTGTACGTTTTGATGATACACAGGATAAATGTCATAAACAAAGACTATGTTATATGCAGAAAGACTCCTACAATGGAAATTGTAGGAGGGAATCAGGTCAAATAAAATATGACCAGATTCCCTTTTATTTCCTTTATATGAGGTGAACAACACATTTGGGGAAATTTTGGCACCCTTTGCCTAACAGCCTGGCATATTGCCCTCTAAAACATTTGTGGAACATATATGATTTAACTTATTCAGACCAAATTTGCTGCAGTTATGAAGATGTGGATTAATGCAACCTGAGGGTTCTCCTAGGAATTCCAAAGGATTTCCATAGTGTTTTGCAATGTTTATTTAGAAAAATCCTTTAGCGTGGCTCAAAAATGTTTATTTTTAATTTTTTTTTAAATCACAAATAAATCAGACATAGTCACAGTTACAATAGTGGTTCCACTGGAAAAATATTTTTTATGTCTTACCTTTACACATGTACCAAAAGTTTGCATGCAACTGTGGAGCTATACTTGATTTATTTAATGTATGTAATTTCAGGCGGAAATTGCTCTCAAACCCCTTACCCCTTACCCCCACAAAAAGGCTACAGCCTATATATTAAACTATTTTAGGCAGGCAGGCAGGCAGGGCAGGGAGACGGACGGACGGACGGACGGACGGACGGACGGACGGACGGACGGACGGACGGACGGACGGACGGACGGACAGACAGACAGACAGACAGACAGACAGACAGACAGATAGATAGATAGATAGATAGATAGATAGATAGATAGATAGATAGATAGATAGATAGATAGATAGATAGATAGATAGATAGATGGATAGATAGAAATACCTTTTTTGCATTCCTCTGTGACGTTGCCTTGGTGCAGGGAAAAATACGGAGCATTATCATTTAGGTCCTCTACAGTAAAAGTCAAGGGAATGTTTTCCTCTGCTTTTGTCCCACTCTTGTATTTAGCTACACCTGTTAGCTGTAGGAATGAGAAGACAGGACAGGATTAGACCTTGTACAAGAGGCCAAGCCAAACACAACTTCAAAATCAGTCAAGGATTAGTGCTTTCTGTCGTCAGATATAATATTTCAGTGTCTTCTTTCTGGGATGTAGTTCATTATGAAATAAACTGACAAATGAAACTCCAATGCAACATATTTTCATCAAATGTAAGTGACAAATGTTTCAAAGATCTAAAACCTGAACTTGATAGGATTAAGAGGATGACTAGTAGGCCAAAGCACTAATGGTGCATGTTGGCCTGTAATATATTTCAGTGCATATCAAACAATAATAGTTTTACCTCTTCCATCTCTAATCAAACTGAAATGCAAGTTAATGAAATGGAAATCTTGTTGAAAAATATAGCTGTTCATGTGCTGTTCAGAGCTCGATCAGCTGTGAGGCTGGACATGGTCAGCTCGCTTTATAGGTAACAGAGAAGTTAGTTTAAATAAATATATCCAACAATCTTGAAATAAAGTCAGGAGGAGCGAAAGTACAGTATCTCACATGTTCCCTTAAAATCAGATAAAAGAAAATGGCTCCTAAGACAGACCATATAAAAGGAGCCTGTTCTTTTTACATACATGCCGAATATTTTGTTCTACTGCTCCTTTTGACTCTAATTCTGCTCATGTTCTATGCCTTGTTTTCTGTGTCCCGTTTTGTCATCCAGTCTGCACTTGGGTCCTTCACAAACATGACAATCTCATGACATGATAATATCTGTATATTACCAAAAACGACTAAAACGCTTTCTTACATTTTGATGATGGTTTTCATTACAGTCAAACTGTTATCCAAAAGGTCCCTCAGAATGCTGACAAGATTTCCTTAACATTACGGAATGTTAATGAGGAAGGTGTACAGCCGTTCAATATTTACATATATAGCAATGACACCACCTTGTGGATATTTCACGAGTTCACTGTAATTTATATTATTAGCTACATAAGTTTGTCTGACCTGTAATTATATAATTTTTCATCATCCTCATGATTATTATTATTATTAGTTGTATTGATACAACAAGAAGTTAAAGAACTAGTAGTTGGCACATTATTAGTAATAGTAATATAAGTCCAACATATTCAATGAAAATAGTATGACTTCTAGTGTTTCAGTCAGACTAATGTGATGCTTCAAAGATCCCATGAATAAGGCCAATAAAGACCTACATTGTAGGATGGATATTTTTCCCTGTCCAGTATATCAGTAATGCGTATAAATCCGGTGTTGTGGTCCACCACAAACAGGTTGAAAGGTGGTTTGTCAGCTCCTGCTCCTGTCAGGTAATATTCCACCTTTGAATCTTTATCTTTGTCAGAGCGAATCTGAAAAAAAAAAAAAAAAAAACACACATGGCACATTTCAAAGATCCTTCTCAGGCAAAATTGTGTTTTTCAGTAACTGTGACCCAAGAACATCCTTTACACTCACTGACTGCACACATTGAATAAAATATTTAAATAGGTTTTATGACACCAAGAGACGAGATATTTAACAGTTTATGCTTAGAAACAAGTCATCAGACTTTGGCATCTTCTGTAATGCACAGACCTAAAAGGATATATGTCGAACATCACATCTTTAACAACTTTGGGGAGAAAACTGCTACTAAGAGAGCCTATTTGAAAGTTATCTGGACCATGTCCTTTGGTGTTATAAAGTAACATTTGATTGCTGAAGCATTTTCTGATTGTTAATATGTTTCCTTTTGCTTTCTGACACCATGATGAGTTATATACTACATTGAAAAATACCTTTGCAATGAACTCCAGATGGGTGTAATTAGTGTTCTCCGTCAGCTTGGCAGGTGGAAGGATCCATTCCCTTTTTATTCTTCTCAGTGTTTTCATTTTCTTCTCTTTTGCGTCAGCACTGATCATCTGAAACGAGAAACGAGATTATTGTTATAAGTATAAAACCATTGTAATGTAAAACATTTTGGCTCAGATGTGTTTTATCATTGTTTATACTCACACTCATTCTTTAAATGAGAATTTTATTGGAAAGTTTATTTCAGTAAATCTTTCACTAAGTAAAACATATATAGATTTATTTCACACAAACTGGTGTTTTCAAGCCTTTATTGTTATTAATTATGATGATTTTGTGTTAATAACTAATAAAAACATTTAAAGTTAGAATGTTACATCAGACCAACAAAAAGCATATTTAATACAAAAATGTGGGCTTAATGAAAAGTATGCTTAATACCTGCTTAAAGGCTGTTATTTACAAAAGATACTTTAAATCAGACAAATGAGCCTCATGGCAACACATCCTAATTGATTCAATGTGAATGTACACTCAGTATGTATTTGTATTCTGAAATATAAATTTTAAAATCGCACTGAGTGCGGAGAGATTTTCCAGCCTGTGAATATAACAAAAAATTAAATGTAAGACAAAGAAACCGTAGAAATTTTCTTCTCTAACATTAGTTGTTAACTCTAATGCTTAGAGTTACAAACTAATCAGACTTTCTAATGACCTAATGTCCTTCTGAGAATAAGCATTGAAATTCCAAATTATTTAAAATGTATTTTAATCATTATGACCTCAACTTCACCATTAAAAGTAAAAAAAAAATTGCAAATTTTTGTCGGTAAAAAAAGTCAAAATGTCTCCTTATCATGGAATATTGAATTACTATTAGTGTGTTCCACTGCTGCAGTGTAAAGCTACAACAGGCTACACACATATAGGTAGAACTCCAATGTCGTTTTACAAAGCAAAAAAAAGCACAAAACTACACCCTTTTCTAAAATATGAAACTTGATACATTTTAGAGAGTTTGAACAACATAAATAATCTAATCTCATAAAAGCTCTGACGGTGCTACTGATTCTCCAGTTTAAGATGAACAGAGGGGGAGGAGATGCAGCACAGGTCACCATGGCTGGGACTCATTCCAGGGGACAGCTGTATTGAGGGCTGAATCTCCTATACATGCTCTACCACTGCGCTAGTACCACACCCACAGGTTTTTTAATAGGAGGGAACCTGAGTCCATACAGTGGTCTCGAGAATCGCCAGGAAGCAGAACCGGAACCTTGAAAAGTACCAGTTTGGTTCTTCACACCACATGGCTGAGTACTGTATTTAAAATAAAAAAATAAAAAATGTTGCCAACAATGCTTCAAAAAGAAGTAGATCCCTCAAGGTGCTTCACTACGCTGATGATTTCTCTTTGCTGTCTGATGAGCATTTTGTTGTGCAAAGGTTAAAGCAGAGATATCCAAATTGAATAACGATTAGGTTGCACTAAGGTTTATTACTGTCCTAATGGTTTAATTTGGTTCACATCTTAAGCCTACCCATTCTCCTTTTTATTTTGTATATCCACTGGTGGCTAGTGGCCATCTTCACTGGACAATAGAATGAGAGGCAGGGCAGGTTCTGGACAGATCACTAGTCCATCACTGAGACGCACAGGGAAACAGCCTTGGTGGTCCTTAGTTACAACTAAGGGTCATGTATACTGACCAGTTACCGTAACATGCAAGTGTTTGGTATGACTGAGAAAGCCATGCAAACTCCACAAAGAAAGCACCCACCTGCTGAGGTTCAGACATAAGGGTATCATGATTAATTGCAAACTGTAGTTAAATTGTTCCTTTTTATTCAGATGGAAGCTTGCAACTAACATTGCTTTTTTAACACCTTAAAAAAATTACCTTTCCCAAACACTACACGTCTACTACTACTCTCTCTGTAATATGTTTGTACTGTCATAAACTTTTATTTCACTGTACTCCCATGATCACTACCTAGCCATCCCTTTTACCATTTTATACTGATGTTCACACTTTGCTCCCATTTTGTGCAGCAAGACAATTATTCGAAGATCTTGAATGCATTAAATCATTCACATGGGCTTCTTAATATTGAGGCGGTAGGATCAAAGGTTCTCCATTTGTTAAAACCTTTTCATTGAAGAATCACATTTTTGTATATTTGTATTTAATCGTTAAGAAACAAAGAAAGGAATGGTTGTTCAATAATAGTAGCATCTATCTAGGTTTCAGTTTCCCAATCAAGAAAATACCATCAACAATGTTGTTTAATATGAGTTATTAATTCAGTATGCTAAAGTTTAGTCAGCTAAAAAATAAATTTTGTGATCTTAAGTGGTTTATCTCAGACTGCAGTAAGAAACTGATAGAAACAAGTGATTGGATTATTTACACTCACCAAGAACAGCACTGTGAGAAGCAGCAGTCTCACTTCTGGAGAAGATAAAGTAGCCATGACCACAGGTGAGTCACAGTGTACTAAGCCATTCCTTCTCAGACTGTAGGCTTAAAGTATGGCTGTCAGGCTTGTGTGCTTCTTTAAAAGCTATCAGTTTTACCCCCTCCCTTCAAAGTCTGCATACTACTTAATGTTGGGCAACCTGTTTCACTCCCATGACTCAATAGTCCTCTGATCTTTTAACTGTCACTTGGTTGCATGTTTCTCAAAGGTGTGTCTGTTGTGAACTTTAAAAAGTACAGGTCTGCCCCGAGGGTTGAACACCTGGCAAGTTTAAAACAACAGAACCATAAAATGACAGTTAAACAGTACATACTCAGAAAAAAACCCTCTTGCTTTTACTTGATCATTTAGTTGTCTTTTGGAGTAGGCAGCATAATTCATTCCATTGGATGCAGAGCAAGGAACTCATAACCTAAAAATATTGGAAGTGTAACCTATGTTTTTACCATATCTTAAAAAGGTAACGCATAGTCCTTTTTAAACTAATGCAACATTTGTTGCACAGAAACACGTTTGCACATGTTTCCTCACATTGCCATTAGGCAGAATCGTGAGCAAGCCTCGACATTACCTTTGTTTAGGCTGAGTTCTACTCTGTCGAGAAGCCTTCAGAATTTGGTCAAAATCCAACCTTCTAGATGGAAGCTGTGGTCACCTCCTGTTTGGTAGTGAAGTATTACTGAAGAATTCCCGTAGTAGTGTTATTAGACAAAGTTTAAAACTTCTACAGACCGGATTATTCACCACAGAAACTTGTGACTTGTTTTCCATTTACGATACCAAGGAACAGTTAACCTTAGGAAACACACAAAATCTTGTGCGGAACTAATATCAGAGAAATATAGCCCTTTGAAATATTCTAGGGGGTGCAGTTAAATGAAATTCCAATTTGCTGTTTGGTGATTGACAAAGATCATTCTTATCCAGTTTGGAACAATTTTGATCATTCATGTGGGATCAATAGTGGAGCTGCTGGAAGGTTGTGATTAGAAGGGACATCCTTCCCAATCTGAATCAGAGTGGCGTTTTGTTATTGGACTTGTGGGTTGTGTATGGCATGTGCATCACAAACAACATTTGAATGCAAGGTGGTTGATTAGTGTACTTGTTACCAGGCCACCTTGTGACAAAGGTTAATGCTTAGTATTATAAGCGTAATATCAGGTTTGAGGACTTGTCAGTCGGTCACTTGGGTGAAGAGAATAGCAGAGCTGATAGCTCATCTGCTGTTAGTCCAGATGGATTCACTGGCTATCCATTATGTCATAGCCTAGCATTTCTTTCAACTCAAATTAGTTTAGTTATCTCCTGTTGTCTTTGCTCACATAAAGTATAATTTGCAAAACAGCAGTGCTTGAGCACGTATTTTGATACTTGGTCTAGACATTTGCATACATGGGATTTGACATTATTAGGCCCGAGCAGGAAAACTGCAAGGGCCTATTGTAATCGCAAAAATTCTTATTCTTTATTCTTTGTTTTTTCCGTTGCATGTTTGCGGGCCAATATGGGGACTTTGCCAATGCCCCAAAAGTCACCAAACTTTACCCAAAATTGGCCCCTGCGTAAAATTCTTGTTCCTTAATGTCGTTGTCAGTGGGCGTGGCCAAACCACTTAGCCACGCCCACAAACGTGAGATTGGCCGAACCGTAAGTTGTACACATCTGAAATTTGGCACACTGCTAGAGCTCCTCAAACCAAGAAAAAAAGTCTATTGGGAGTATGCCCTAAAACGCACAGGAAGTCGGCCATTTTGGGTTTTTCACTTTTACTCACCTCGAACTTTAACAAACTCCTCCTAGGGATTTTGAGCTAAAGGCTTCATATTTGGCCAATATGCGGATAAGGCATGGGGGATTAAAAGTTATCAAAATCGTGAGTTTTCGACCATGTTTAGGGGGCGTGGCCGGGACACAAACTTGGCGTTCGCGCCGAAAGTGAAAAATTGCAATAATCTTCCCAAACAAATGCCTAATCACACCAAAGTTGGCATGAAGGAGGACCTTCGGGTTCCTGACGATCCTATGGGGTCATATGCTGACATTATCAAAGCCACGACCCTCAGAACAGGAAGTCACTTTTTTCACTTGGAAAGGTACCTCTCTGACCCTCTTGACCCAATCAACTTGAAAGTGTGTCAGAAGATAGATAAGTAGTGGGTCTAACTTCGTTTGAAGCACAGTAACTTTTCATAAAAGGGCGTGGCTGTGGTGGCGCGACGAATTTGGATGTCACGTCATGGCCATACGTTTGGCTCTAATTTCCACATACATCATATGATCTGCATCAAATTCAATGTCATTGATCCTTGTCCAGTCCCCAACAGAAATCTGATGACATATTTGGTGGGCGTGGCTTAATTCGTCCACAGCGCCTCCTAGAGAATTTAAAAAGATCAGCCCCAAGCCGTGCTTTGACAGAGGATTCTGAAATTTGGTACACATATGTGATTTGTCGGGACCTACATAAAAGTCTCTTGGAGCATTGGTCCAAACCCCACAGGAAGTCGGTCATTTTGGATTGAAGTTGCCATTTTGACCCTGTTTTTGGCGTTTTTAGCCAGCATATCTGAGCAAACTCCTCCTACAGCTTTTGACTTACGGATTTCAAAATCACTCAGTATATTCTTAAGCGTGGTCCGATTCACTCCAAACTGATAATTCTTGATCTTTGTCAGCCCCTAAACAGCTCTATTACATTACATGGGAATTTGGATCAAGAGCGCCCCCTAGGTCACTTCAAGTGCTCTATCTCCCTCATACATCATCGGATCCACTTGAAATGTAGTATACATGATCATGACTCAATGATGGACATGTTGAC
>JAHUTJ010019461.1:0-10241 GCA_036250325.1 Characodon lateralis | reverse complement strand
CTATTCTCTTTATTTTATTTTACTTTTTTAAATTACCTCTGTTGTTTGATTTTATCATTTGATTTGTTTTTCTGTGTCTGTATCTGTGTTTATTTGCTTTGTGATTGTATTGTAATTGTATGTACAGAGCTTTGAGTGTCTCGTTGCTGAAAAGCGCTATATAAATAAACTTACCTTACACATAATGGATTTTACAAATATGAAGGGATATATCAACTTTTTGAATGTCTTTGAACGTTTTCTTCAGAGTGAGACAGAATCACTTTCTATTGTTCTACCCAATGCATCTGTTTTTTAAGTTGTTTTGCACCACTACTGACCTTTATTTATTTATTTTTTTTTCCACAGTAAACTGACAGGAAAGGGGTGAAAACAAGCAGCAAAGGTCGCCTGGACTGGGAGTCCTACCTATGACAGGCTGCGTCAATGACAAGCCTCTGAACATGGGTTGCACATTTTACCCATACGCCACCACTGTGCCCAACCCAATGCATATTTAACACGTTATCATTCTCCATTAGTTTCTGATGGCCAGGGATGCTTCATGCCTGCTTTGCCTACTGAAGATTTAAAGTAATTTTCTTTATGCTATTCATAGTCTACTATGAGGAAATATGGTCGAATGTATGCAATAAATATCTACCAGCTGAAGGTGACCTAAACCTATTTTGGTTTGATCTTGAGTCACAATCTGTCAAAACTATGTCCAAACTGTAACCAAATTGTTGTTAACAGTTGTATGGAACTGGAAACAGTATTGCTTCATCTACTAAAATCATGCCAAGAGTCTGTCTCGTCATACACCACACAACACACACACACACACCTTTCTAACTGTTCAACAAACTAGGTTATCACAGGAAAATATTGTGTTTTTATTCTATTACCTAACTTCCTTCATGAATGGAATGTGATGCATGATCATTCAATCCATATTCCTTGCCTAAACCTAACCAAATAATTTTTGTGAATATGTTTCACCAAGGACATTTTGTTTTGTTACCCAGGGCAACTTGTAAACTGATGACATTCTTAATATAACAGAAGGATTTGCTAGCCTGGGTCAAAAGTAAGATGTAAACCACTAAGCATGAAATCCTTAAATTTTGCAGCAAATGTGGTTCACTCTCTTTAAGACCTTTAATGTTTCTGAATGTAGCTGGTAGTTATTTAGAAACAAATAAAAATAAATCTGCTTTTATTTTAACTATTCAGATATGACCAAGTTGAAAACATCTTTGAAATTATGTTTAAAGACATTGGGGTGATGGCAAGCGGAGCAGGAGTTTGGTCCGCATTGCCAGCACTAAGTTGGACCTGTTCCGGGTGCATGTTGGACTCCGGCAGGGCTGCCCTTTGTCACCGGTCCTGTTCATAACTTTTATGGACAGGATTTCTAGGCACAGCCAAGGGCCGGAGGGGGTCTGGTTTGGGGACCCGAGGATTTCGTCTCTTCTTTTTGCGGATGATGTGGTCCTGCTGGCCCCTTCTAGCCAAGACCTACAGCATGCGCTGGGGCGGTTCGCAGCCGAGTGTAAAGTGGCTGGGATGAGCTCCTCCAAATCCGAGGCCATGGTTCTCGACCGGAAAATGGTGGCTTGTCCTCTTCAGGTTGGAGTGGAGTTCCTGCCTCAAGTGGAGGAGTTTAAGTATCTCGGGTTCTTGTTTACGAGTGGGGGAAGAATGGAGCAGGAGATCGACAGATGGATCGGTGCGGCTGCCGCAATAATGGGGGCGCTGTGCCAGTCCGTTGTGGTGAAGAGAGAGCTGAGCCGAAAAGCGAAGCTCTCGATTTACCGGTGAGTCTACGTTCCTACCCTCACCTATGGCCATGAACTTTGGGTCATGACCGAAAGAACGAGATCCCGGATACAAGCGGCTGAAATGAGCTTCCTCCGTAGGGTGGCCGGGCACTCCCTTAGAGATAGGGTGAGGAGCTCGGCCATCCGGGAGGGGCTCGGAGTAGAGCCGCTGCTCCTCCACATCAAGATGAGCCAGTTGAGGTGGATCGGGCATCTATACCGGATGCCTCCTGGACGCCTTCCTCAGGAGGTGTTCCAGGCACGTCCCACCGGGAGAAAGCCCAGGGGAAGGCCCAGGACACACTGGAGGGACTATGTCTCTCGGCTGGCCTGGGAACGCCTTGGGGTCCCCCCAGAGGAGCTGGAGGAGGTGTCTGGGGAGAGGGACGTCTGGGCGTCTCTGCTGAGTCTGCTGCCCCCGCAACTCAGTCCCCGATAAAGCAGAAGACGACGAGTACGAGTACGGGACACTGGGGTGTTCGGAGCAAGGTGACAATTGATCTCTCTCCACTGGCTCCCTCAATGACAACCCTGGCGAGAAAGTCTTACATGCAATCTAAGAGAGCATGACAAACGCATAATAAAATTAATATTATTTTGCCTAATATTACCCATACCCCCATCTGGCCACTTCTTTCTGATATAACATTTTAATATCCCCCTTAGAGCATTGTGTTAATATCTGCAGTCCTGCACTAGAGTGGTTCACATCGTATCTGGCTGAATGTTTTGGGTGGGTCTAAATGATTGTAGATTCTCCTTTGATCTGTTGTCATGTGATGTATTTAAACACATAAGCCTTCAACTATAAGCAGGCCGGTAAAGACTTAGAAAGGCTAATGCAGTGAACATCAGTAATATTTCAATGTGCAAATCTACATAACAAGTTAAATGAACTGTCATTCTCATTGTTTCTGGCAGTAGATTGAACCTATTGGGATGCAAGTGATTAGGTGGACTGTCAGCACATGTCCTGCACTGGTCTGAGTCATTAACACTCAACAAGCATGCATCAGCCCCAGGGCACCACACTTTCTGACAGTAATAAATTCTAATCTTGTCAGCCTATTGAGAGCCTTAGCTACATTACTGATAACAGGAGCTGAATCAAACACTGACAATGCTGCCTGTCAACATCTCAGATCAATCAGGAGTTAAGATTCTGTGGGGCTTAGGCAAACATACATGCTCCACCAATCAGACAAACCAAAATGAATCTAAGACTCCAAACATAAAATTACATTTTTGGCAAAAATCAGTCCTATTAAACAAAAACTCCCTGTTTTAAGCACAATATCCCAAAGTCGATGCTGGCAAATGCTCTTCTTTTGAAATTCTGCTCACTGTCACCAAAGAAAGAACTAGAAAAGTCTAGCTATATCTTATTCAGAGCACAGTGTGCTCCAGTCTGAAGCATCACTATTATACAGTCAGGGTTTGGCTGTGCATTATTCAGTAGTCCGCATGGCAAACAGCCAAACAGTCAGACATGTCAGGCACTTCTTCTCAGGCATCACTGTCTTTCTTCAATACATCAAGTAACAATTCTATGCTTATTAAACAGGACTAGCTGCAGTTGCAAGTGCTGATCAAATTATTTGAAAAGTCAAGAAGTGCAATAAATTGTTTTTGTATTTTTTTGGCCACTGAAAAAACTGAAACATCAAATCACTTCTAGAAGGAATTTCCAAGAAACTCCCCTCTTTGTCAGCATTTAGTGCATGATATATTCATAAAGTAGCTCAGGTAAATCCTGTTCTGGCTTTTTCCATCACCTTCTATTTCCAGTCATCCCCTAAACATACAGCTATACTTTAAACCATTAAGTAGATTCATTATTCATAAGCGGATAATTACTTTACTGCTTCACTTCCCATAATTGTCCTGATATTTTTCCTTGTGATACATCGTTACAGGAAGTATGTGGGAAGGAGGATAAACATTATAAATAATCAAAAACATGCCATCAATACAGATATGGGTTAGAATACAAAGATGCCCCACAACTGACCAAACTTGTCTCTTCTCAGGAGATACATAAATAATTCCCTCAACACAGACCGTTCCACACATTTCAGCCATTTCTCCTGAGAAAACACATCTCATATCCAATGTTATTTTAGCCCTTTATTCTTGGTAAACCTTGTTAAGAAACAAAAACCAGATGGTTTATTACCTATCAAAGAAACTTGTGAAGCGATCCAAATTATTTACAGCTAATTAGCGCTAGTATAGCAGTCAATGGAACTATCAATTAAAATTTACAAGACAACTGTTCAAGCTGTCAGTTCCTGTAAATGTTATGGCTTGTGGATTTAACGGATACAAACGCAGGCAGGAAGCATAGGTCATGTAGAGTGCAGATAATTGATAGCACAAACAAAATAAAATCAAAGGCTTGTATAGCAAAAACAGAAAAAAAACAGGGTAGTATACACTAGATTAATTCTTCAGAAAAGGAGAAGATTATAAGGTGAAGAGCATTAATTGGTGGAGCAAAGGAATAGGTGCATCTCAACTACCTGAAATTGTAAAAGCTGTCTATTATGTGGAGCTGAGGGGAAAATTACTGACTTAGGAAATGTAACTAACAAACTAACCAAACATGAAAAACTCTGCAAACACACCAAATCACTACAATAATCAGCATGCCTAAAACAAAAAAAAATAACACAAATACAGTAAAAACAATTACAAACTAAACGTTAAAGGTGTTGTAATATGACTAACAGTAAAGTCTCTCTGCACACAGACAGACACCAAATATCTTTTTAACTTGACAACAAAATAAACAATTTAAGAAGCTGTTTTTAGTCAAACTTGCAGTCTAAGTACACTTACCCAGAAGTAAGAGTTTAGGAATTTACTGCAGTATAATATATTGTTATGATAAAACAAATCAGGTGCAAAATCATGTAAGGAAGCCCCTAAACACTGCTACAGTAGCCTATATTACCTTGCTCTAATATAGATATGATCATTTTAGGAAAACCACTGTACATGCTTGCTTATGGGTGCTCGGTTGTGATAAGAATAATTTGTGCCTAGCTTTTCTGAACTAGTTATGTCGTATTGCCTACTGGGAATACACGTTGCAATGTGTGTGGGTTATTTGTTAAAATATGTTGTTGCAACATTATCAATCACTCTTTTTTCATACAAAGTTCTCACAGCTTGCTTACAGCACAACCTTGCAATATTATGATGCATATTCTTCACATAATTATAAAACAATAGGTTTTTGGTCCAAAGTTTTGGTAAATACATGATCCTTCATGACAAATCAAGACAGAGTGGCTCAGTAAAAATAGTTAAAAACATTCACATTCATTTAGCTGGTCTTCTTCAACCTTTTATACTTTAAGATAATTATTCATATGTAATCTTGAAAAAAAAAGTTACTATTATTTTTTTTTAAATCGGTAGCCTCAGAGCATAATTACCTAAGTCATATTTTGGAAAATATGAGTTAGGCAGTTATGCTATGAGGCTAACAAAATACATTATCATTAACACATCAAAAAGTCTGTGTGTAAATGTGTTTGCAAACAGTAAGTAAACTAAAGGATAAGGAAAAAATGTTTCTGGTATGTCTCAGTCACTTAAGTGCCCCTGTCTCTTTTACTGCTCTATTATAAACGTCAGTGGCTACAGGACTCCCCATGATGGCGGCTAAAAGCTTCACTATAGAGTTCTTCAACATTCATTGGCTGAGCTAGCAGAGTGACAGTACTCTGGTTTTTTGTTGCCCATGGGTAAAATGTAACACACCAGTCAAGTCTTGGAGCATAGGTATGGTCCCTAGCAAACCTCAGTAATGGTGCAGTAGTCTCACAACAGGAAGCCACAGATTAAAGATTCGGACATGACAACTATCATATATATATATATATATATATATATATGGGCGACCATGATGGCGTCCCGAGCAGGCACAAAGTTTAGGTGGGCGCCAGGACCTGCAACACAGAGTCCTGGGCGGTCGGTGGCGACAGAGGCGTGGAGGCCGACTGAGGCGTAAAGACCGTGGTGGCCAGCGGCGGCAAGAACCTGTAGGTTGGTCTGGGGGCCGGCGGCAAGGCCAGCGGGACCCACGAAGTGAGTTGTCCAGAGGTCTGTGGCGTTTCCTAATCCACGACGGAGACTTGGGCCTGGCGTCTGGCTTGGACCCAAGCAGGAACCGCGGAGACTTGGGCCTGGTGTCCGGTTTGGACCCAGGCAGGAATCGCAGAGACTTGGGCCTGGCGTCCGGTTTGGACCCAGGCAGGAACCACAGAGACTTGGGACGCAAAGACAGGAATCTGGGTGACCTTTGGAGGCAGCGGTCTGGTGGCTTGCCGCGGTGTATCGAGAACCCTCGGATCTCCAGGCAGTCAGGCCTGGAGTCAGGCTTAGAGTCAGTAGGCGCCCTAGAGTCAGGCGTGGCGCCAGCTGGTCTGGAGTCAGGCCGCAGTTCCATGAACACCCCCCAGAGGAAACCTAGGAGGTGCTCTGGACCAAGATGTGGAGGCAGCCTGCCCACGGGCTCCTCCGGAACATGACCTGGCGGTCCCTCAGAGGCTGAAGTGGAGCCTGGCAAGCCCTCAGAGACAGAATCCGGCGGTGCTCCCTCCTCAAACCCCTCGTCTCTGGGTTCAAAGGCCAGAACGAGGACAAGCTGCTCCTTGAACCCCTCAGGAACAGGGTCCTGGGGCGGTTCGTCCTTTGAACCCTTCATCAGGGGATTCAGGAACCAGGACGAGGACCAGACTCTCAGTGAACCCCTCTGCCTACACCCCTCAGTGGTGTAAGCAGAGGCTGAGGCGTCGCCGAGACCCTCAGTGACGTGAGCAGAAGCTGAGGCGTCGCCAAGACCCTCAGTGGCATGAGCAGGAGCTGAGGCATCGCTGAGACCCTCAGTGGCGTGCACAGAAGCTGAGGCGTCGCCGAGACCCTCAGTGGCGTGCACAGAAGCTGAGGCATCGCCGGGACCCCGATGACTTGAGCCGAGGCGTCCCTGTTACGACGTCCTCTGCGGCGAGGAGGTTGAGGCAGACTTGGGTGGCACAATGGCGGCGCTCTGGAGACATGACGTGGGCTGAGCTGCAGCTGCTTTCAGGAGCCTTGGCCACGGCTGAGCTGCAGCGGCGCTCTGAAGACCTGGCATGGGCTGGACTGCAGCAGCGCTCTGAAGACATAGGCTGCTCAGTACCAGCTCCCTGACCTGACGCGGGTTAAGCTGCAGCACAATTCTGGAGACCTGGCTTATAGACGGCTCAGCTGCAGCGCTCTGGTGGCTTGGCGTGGGTGAAGGTGGACGGCAGTAAAACTGTCTTACTGCCGTCTCATAATCCTCTTCCATCTGCCTGATTCTCTCCCTAAGTTCAGGAGAGGAATACAGGAGAGAGGTCCTTCTGAAGCTCTTTATCTGGCGAGCATAAAACCTTAAACGCTGCTCCAGCTCATCAGGTGTTGCCTCAGAACACCGGGCTGGAGCGAGCGAAGACGGCACGGGCGGAGCTGCAGCGAGTCTGGGAGACAGTGCTATGGCAGACGATTACTTGCTCCAGCCCTCACGTCAGCTTGCTGGGAAACCACCACTCCAGACGTCATAGCAGCGGCCATGGGAGACTCCTCCTGAAGAGCAGGAAGGTGCTCCGCACCGACGTTTCCTGCGGCGGGATAAAGATGCCGGCTTTGCTGCCGGATCAGGGCACGCAACCAGGGGAGCAGGCGGAGAACGGAGCTGAACCGCCTCACGCTCCATCTGCTCCAGCAGCAGTGGAAATGGCAGAACCTAGAGATCGGTTGCCAGATGTTTCATCGCCTCCTCCATCTGCCGCTGAACCCAGCGATCCCTGGCGCTCTCCTGCCTACAGTCCGCGAGGTCCATGTTTGGCGGAAACATTCTGTGAGGTTTAATGTGTGGAAGCATTTTGTGTGGAAGAAGCACAGTTTTTCACTGTCATTGACCTCTGTTCTGCATCTTTCAGAATCCCTTTAGCAGAAGAGTCTCAACACTTGTTTGCGTTTACATACAGAGACAAAAAGTACTGTTACACTTGCTTACCACAAGGGTTCAAACACAGCCCTCATGTGTTCAACCACATCCTAAAACAGGATCTTGAACAGTTGAAACTGAACAGCACATTGCTGCAGTATGTTGATGATTTATTAATCTGCGCATCCACATTGGAAGACTGTTATCAAGACTCAATGAAGGTCCTTCAGAGATTGGCTGAAGGATGTCATAAAGCCTCAAAGGAAAAACTTCAATATTGTCAGCCGCAGGTAGAATACCTGGGTAGAGTGATTTCACAAGGAACGATTGGCATTTCGCCTTCGCAACTCGAAGGTGTTAGCAAAATACCATGCCCACGAACGGTTGGTGAGATGATTATGTTCCTGGGGATGACAGGCTTTAATGCAGACTGGAAGGGGACAATGCAGAAAAAACAGCACAGTTAAGAGAGCTTATGAATTAATCAGGAAATCAGTCATTGAAAACCATGTTAAAATGGACGGCTGAGGCTAAAATAGCTTTTGAAATACTAAAACAGGAGATGCAAGTGGCACCCACTCTGGCGATGCCAGACTATGACAAGCAATTCCACCGATATGTGGCAAACTGAAAAGATATGTATGTCTCAGCAGTACTGATGCAGGAAACCTGTGCAGGTCGGCAAAAACAAGCTATTGCTTATTATAGCACAAAGCTTGACAATGTAGCACAGGGCTTGCCACCATGCTATCAAGGACTAGCAGCAGTCTACTACGCCTATGAGAAAGCATCGACCATAACAATGGGCTACTCAGTCACCATTAGGACACATCACAAAATTGTAGAGTTAATCAATCAAGGGAAGTTTGTTGTAACCCAGGCAAGATATTTGCAGTACATGCTGCTTCTGACATATCCAGACATAACTATTCAAAGATATATCACCTCAAATCCAGCCAACCTGATTCCCCTCGATTGTGAAGAAGAACCGCATGAGTGTGTTGCTGAAACAATGAAATACACAAGACTAAGACCAGACTTGGAGTTAACTCCACTGACGAACGCAGAAATCACTTACTTTGTTGACGGCTCATATTTCAGAGATCATCTCGGAAACCATGCAGGATTCGCAATCGTTGAACAAAGAGGTGATGACTTTGAAACTGCAAAAGCTGAAATGTGTGAGCATGCTCAGCACAACTAGCAGAATTGAAAGCACTAACTGAAGCATGTAAACTGGCAAAAGGAAAGGTGGCAAACATTTTCAGAGACTCGGCTAATGCTCATGGAGTTTGTTATTTGTTTGCTTCTGTTTGGAAGCAAAGAGGGTTCAAAAGAGCAGATGGAAGTCCAGTTCTACATAAAGAGCAGCTTCAACAGTTAATTGATGCAATGATGTTCCCCTCAAAACTGGCGGTAATAAAGTGTCAGGCACACCGCAAAGGTATTGACGTAGTCATAAGAGGTAATAACGCAGCTGACAAAGCAGCAAAAATGGCGTCCCGATGCCAGATGGCTATCTTGGCACTTGTAGTCTCATTGGAACCTTTGGTTACACCAGAAGACTTAATACTGATTCAACAAGAGGCAAACAGCAGTGAACGTGATATCATGGCAAGAAGAGGTGCAACAATGAGTGAAAATGGTTTGTGGAGATCACAGAGTGGCCTACTGGTGGCACCAGTGATATTGTTAACAATGCTGATTTCAGAAGCGCATGGTGCAGATCACTGCGATAGAAGTAAGGTGTTAGAAAAGTTGAGAGATCAATGTTTTTGGTCCCCACATTTGCGAGCCATGGTAGATGAAAATCTCAGTCAATGTGACATATGTGCTCAAAATAATGTTCGCAAAGGCATAAAATCACCCACTGGACACATTCCTGTTCCTGAGGGACCATTGAAACATCTTGTGATAGATTTTGTTGACATGATCAAACCAGTTCAGGGTAAACGATACATGCTGGTAGTGATTGATCATTTCAGTCGATGGGTGGAAGCCGTCCCATCAAAAACACTGGGAGCAGATACCGTTATCAAATTCTTAACAAGAGAAGTGATTCCCAGATTTGGAATCTGAAATAAGTTCGGATAACGGTGCAGCATTTGTGCAGAAAACAGTCAAAGTTGTTTTGTAGCAGTTACGGACAAACAAAGGTTTGGTGCAGTCTACCATCCCCAGAGCCAGGGAATGGTTGAGAGAATATATGGAACCTTGAAAGCTAAGCTGAACAAAATATGTGCTTCAACTAAGCTAAACTGGGTAGATGCTTTGCCGCTTGCACTAATGAGCTATCACATGCAAATGCATAGGAGCACCATAATCTGTAAATCGTTTTATTCACCGAGAGAGTTTTCCTCGTTTATAATAATCGGCTCATATTTTCCACCGCATGGCTGCACTTCTGCCGCAGAAAAACATCTTGCTGAGCTGATTACTGAGGTGGAGAAAAAACACAC
>JAHUTJ010019460.1:0-10244 GCA_036250325.1 Characodon lateralis | reverse complement strand
TGACTGAAGTATTGTAATCCATTCTGAAGGATGTAATCCATTTTTCTGTAAGCCTACATCAACGTGATTCTTACAAAATAAAGCTAAATTGCTTTTAAAATTCAACAAATTCTCTTTTTCTCATAGCGATGTTTGTGGATTTGTGGTTGAATCTGGGATTAATGTTAATATCTTTAACTCTGCCACCTCCAACTCTGTGTACAGTCTTCTTGTTAGGGTCTCCATCTCTTATCCATACATCACAGCGGATCATTTGGCCATCTTCTAAACAAGGTTCTCAAAATGAATGTTCAAAAGCCCAAATGTGATTTCTAGGTAAGGTCAAAGGTCTGGAACGACAAGTAATGATCAAATTTGGGAGCTCAAGCTAATGTATTTTTTAAAATTAATTAAATAAAATTAATTTTGAAGTAACTTATGCACATGAATTTTCCAATAAGGTTTTTACTTAAACCTGATTAAATTAATCAGTTTACACCATGAAAAAGTAACACTTGCTTACATGCTAGCTTGCTTGCACTTTGGGAAACAATCCACAGACAAATAGTAATCAACATAAACGAGTCTCCAAATAGAGTTGTTCAAAAAATTGAATGAGACAAGGAATAGGTATTGAACACACATCCCGAAATGTAATACATACTTCCTTGAAAAACCTTTTTTTGTGATGAAAAATTCGAGATGTCTCCTGTATGGAGAAATTAGTAACACACATTGCTCAGGTGTGATTTTGACCCATGCAGCTCAGATGATTGACTGGGTCATCTTAGTTGTTTTACCCTCTTCTTTTTAAGAATGTCCCAGTATTTTTCTGCAGTGAAGCATAAGAACTAAGTGCTGCCTCTCTGTGTTTGGTTCTGATTCTGGGGATGCAGAGTAGACATGAGCCAGAAGACCTAGGTGGTCTGGGAAGTTCACACAACAACAACAAAGGTATTTTAAGGCTAAGCCATTCAATGATTTATAAACTACCAGAAGTGTTTGAAGTATATTCTCTGAGATACAGGGAGTCAGTGTAAATACTTTAAAACTGGGGTGATGTGCTCTACTTTCTTAGTTCAGTGAGGACATGGGCAGCAGCGTTCTGAATCAGATGCAGCTGTCTGATTGACTTTGTAGGCAGACCTGTGAAGACACTGTTGCAGTAATCAATTCTACCAAAGATAAACACATGGAAGAGTTTTTTGAAATCCTGCTAGGACATTAGCCCTTTAAACCTTGAAGTGTTCTTCAGATGATAGGCTGACTTAGTAATTGTCTTAAAGTGCCTCTGAAGGTTCTGGTCTGAGTCCAACATAACACACAGATTTTGGGCCTGATCTGTGGTTTCTACCAGTAATAATTAAAACTGTGTGCTGAGTCTTAGTCGCTTCTCCATTGGTCCAAAAATAATTATGTCAGTTTTGGTTTTATTTAGCTGAAGAAAATGATGGCACATCCATGCATTGATTTGTTCTATGCAACTACCTAATGCTTGAAAAGGTTCACAGTCACCTGGTGGCATTGCAACTGCAGGTTGCAGACACCTGACCTAGCAGATGAAATCTTTGATCATATCTCAATACGGCTGAAGCTAAAAGTGCAACAACTTATTTTTTTAATTCATTGTTAAAGTAAAGCTGTAAAGTTTAAAAATAAAACTGGTCCAAGTTTTATTTTTAAAGGTTACGGTGTCTGTGCCTTCGCATATCATGATAAGAAATTGATTTAGTACTACAGACAAGATTATTTCAGGATTTTCAATTACATATTTTTTCGCAAACTACAGGCATCCAAGAACAAGTGCTGGTGGCAATTTATTTACCTCAAAAACCACTACATGGATCTTGGAAAAACAACCTCAAATCAAATTTAACCATGTTATAATTTTTTGTTGAAACACCAAAGGAACATTTTGCTAAGAAAGGTTGTACTTTACAATGTGTGTGGAAAATCTGATCAGATAAAACTGCCACAAGTCCAAAGAGAAAGATTATTGCAGCAATCACTATGTTTTAAGCACAGGGCAACCATATTGGATTTTGCGATTGGGTTGGTGAGAAAGTTAAAACTTTTCAACTTGGAATTCCAATTTAAGGGTATCTTCATGTTTATTTATGCAGCTTAGAACTTGGAAATTTCAACCTCTTGGTAAAAATGGGATGACAATTCAAATGTACCCTTCAACCAAATTGATCACTTTTTTTCTTTTATTTTTGTCTTTACAAGAAAAACACAACAAACTAAAAGCGAATGTTTCAGTATGGCGGTATATGGGAACCTTAGAATTTACTCAAGCAGTATTTGTTAAATATAGCTGGAAAACCAAAGTATTAGACAGTATTACCAGAACTCGAGAGAGTCTGACAGGGGTCACATCTTGAACCAAGGTTGTCTTGTCCTCTTTGCATTTATGGCATACAGATGACTCAGTAGGCTAATGCTTAAACTCATTGTGAGGGCTCCCAAGCACGTCGTGTTGTAGTGTTCTCCCCACATGCAACACGGTTGTACGATACAACCAACCACCCATAATGTGTAACCAGAGCCTTCTTTCTTGGTACTCAATGAGGTCAAATAAACAGGTACAGTACATGTGAAGCACAAACAAATCAAATATGCATCTGTATATAAAAATATAGATTGACAAAGCATCATTTAGATGACAAAACTTATGTTATTTAAAATATAAGTTAGGTGCATTATATATATTTTTAGAAATGTTTAAAAAAAATTATTTTAGCAATATTTAATGAAGTTGTTTTTGACACTAGAGGGCGCAACTTGATCATTTTGTGCCAGAGCAGTTCAGCCCCTGATCTCTGCTGTGCTTTTAATTGGCATAACAAGAGGTCCACAATAGGGGCATCCTAGCTCGCATCATAGCTCAATATCCAACCATAGAAACACAAGGAGAAGCAGCACATCTTATAAAAATGAATTACTATATTCCCTATAGTACAGTATAGTAGGACTCACTGGTCCTAAATGTAAAGTTTATCAGAGATAGATTTTAAGTGGTTGCTGACGTCAGACTGTTTAATTCTTTATACAGTAAATCAGTTTATGTTTGTTTTTGTTTTTTTAGGCTTTCAAAAAACAAAAGCTCAGACACTGGCAATGTTTAGGTGAGAGAAAGGGTTAAACACAGAAAAAACAGGGCCAAGTGTATCATTTATAGAAGGAAAGCATTAAGTTATTGGGGGCAGTAGCTCAACTGATGAATCCCTCCAGGAAGGTGTCACAGCTCAACAGAACACCTTGCCAGATGTAGCTTCTATGAAGAGAAAAGAGAGAGGGAACATAAAGTTGAAAGCTGAAATAAATGAAAAATGGAGATTAGTAAGAGACTTTAGCAGAGTGAGAAAAGTGGTCTGTATGTTCTCCAGCAACCTAAACTTATAGTAGCACAATTATAGAGATGACTAATAATAAGCTAAACCACTCTAACTAGCTTCATCAAACAGGACGGTTTTTAGTCTTAAAAGTAGACAGGGTGTCTGCTTCACTGACTAAAACTGGGAGCTGGTTCCACAGGAGAGGAGCCTGATAACTAAAAGATCTGACCTCCCATTCTGCCTTTAGAAACTCTAGGAACCACCATTAAACCTGCAATCTGAGAACAAAGTGCTCTGTCAGGAGGATGTATGATGGAGCTTGATTATTAAAGGCTTTATATTAAATACTTTTTTTAGTGGACCAATTAGAGACCAATGCACATTTTTTAAGAGTCTGAATTCTGGCTTTTCATTAGCTGTAAGCCTTTATCTCCAAAATAAAGAAAATTAAACGCTTGAAATATATCACTCTGTCAAATATAAGTTTACTTATTTGAAGTGAAGTAGTGAAATACATTCTGCTTTTGATGACATTCAAATATATTAATATGCACTTGCATGAACAATAATTGATCTGTTTCATGCAGCATTGGTCTGTATTGTTTTACTCAAGTCTTTGAAACACCAGATTTGAGGATTCAGCACTGAACCCCCACACCCACAATAAGGGGCCTAGCCCCTTTACATCTGACCAATAAGAGGAGGGATGTAGGATCCCAACAGATGTATCTTGTTACTCAAAATAAAGAGAGAAACAGAGGGAAGTTGGTTGACTTAATTTTCAAAATAAATGTATATACTAGCTTTTTCTTCTCAGGGTCTAATTCAAAGTAAATGGCCTGTCTGATGTGTACCTTCTTCTTCTTCTTTATCATTATTATTAGTAGTAGCAGTAATAAACTTATTTTACACTCAGTCAGTCAGTCATTTTCTATACCGCTTCTTCCATAGTGGGTCGCAGGGAAGCTGGTGCCTATCTCCAGCAGTATGTAGGTGGAAGCTCGCCAGTCCATCACAGGGCAAAACACAAACAACCATGCACACACTCAATCACACACCTAGAGGAAATTTAGAGAGACCAATTAACCTAACAGGCATGTTTTTGGACTGTGGGAGGAAGCCGGAGTATCCGGTGAGATGCACGGGGAGAAAAAGCAAACTCCATGCGAAAAGACCCCCGGCCCGGAGTCGAACCCAGGACCTTATTGTTGCGAGGCAACGATGCTACCAACTCCGCCTGCGCAGCTAACTCATTTCACATTAAAAATATATTTTATCTTATTGTGGAATTCTCCACCGGAAGTAGCCTGGTGTAAATACCGTTGGTGCTCCTCGTGGAAAAAACAGCCGTTGCAGCTTTTTTTCCTTCACTGTGCTCTACCTCCTCGTAGTATCCGTTAGCGGCCATATGTAATTTGACCCAATTCATTCATTCACCTTTTCACGCAGGGCACGTTGTTTCCTGTTTCTGACTTAGCTCGGAGGTTTTAGCACAGAAAGCAGAATTTTCTGCTAAGCTCCGTGACTCCCTCCGACGTCCCTCGGTGTATGCCTCGGTGAGTGTCCGTAGCAGGCTGGGTGGTGACTGCATAATGATCGAGCGACCAGAGACCGCAGTTCCGAGCATCGCTGTAAGTCCATTTCTACTTCTTCCAAGAGGCTGTTTATGAGTATTTGACTTAAAATATTCTGCTTTACCTCCACTCGTGTGTCTTTGTTTGTTTGCTAACACATTAATTTAGCCTTTCCTCTCCGTCCCTTTAGCCTCACTGTGGTTAAACGATGTCAAAATAAAACGCAGTCAGCATTTGGTCAGGGAGAGAAAGACTCCTTACAGCAACATTGTGTTATATTCTAGATGAACTGAGGCTGGTTTGAGGACTTCCTACAGAACCGCTTGTATCAGCAGGGACGTGGTCTGGTTTCAATTAAAGCTGGCTGCAGTGGGAGTGGGAAGATTTATTTCTGCTCAGACAATGTTAGCAGTGAAAGTATGCAACGGATGCCTCAGTTCTTCGAACTAAAAGCTTTTAATGAAAAGGTTATTAGATCTTAGAGTTTTACTATGAGGAGCATACATTTTATAAAATCAAGCTGATTTTCAAACAAGATCTTATTGAGAGAGTGGTACCTTTTATCTAAAAGTACATCTGGAAGTAGGTTTGCTTAAAAAAAAAAAAAAAGACTATGGGAAAACAAAAAATGACATTTGAAAGAGCAAAAGGGTAATTTAAATGATACCAAGATCATGCATGTAGGTTAAAAACAAAGATAAAAGCTAGCGATGCTTTAATCAATCGACCATATCTATGAAATAAGTTAACCTTGATTGGCTCTGGTGGTGACCAATTTGTAAATACCAAAATCAGTTTTAATTCATAAATGAGATGCACCCTGGACCCTTTAGTTTTCTTTTGGATTTAAAGCTACTAAATCTCAGGTGTCAAACTCCCACCCCAAAGGGCAGGTGTCCTGCATCTTTTAGATGTTTCTCTGCTTCAGCATACCAGGATCGGATAATTATGTCATCAGTAGAAGTCTGGAGAACTTGGCTATATGCTGAGTTAGCGAATCAGCCATTTGATATCGGTAGGGGCACATCTGAAACCCGCAGGACACCATTCCTTAAGGACTGGAGTTTGACACCCCTGTGCTAAATTTATCGAAGAACCAGCAGCACATTTTTCTCTGTTATGTGTTATTGTCCTTAGGAAAATAACAAAAAATCTGAAATGGCAGGTCAGAGATTAAAGAAAACCACGAATTGGCCAGGAGAAGCTGGGTTGGTGCATCTCCAGCAACAGCATTTCAAAACTTGAAATTCTGGGGTAACTTCAGCTGCCGAAACAAAAATGTTTGACCAAAAGTCAAACACAGAAAAGCTTCATTTTAAAACATTTTAGATATTGCCATAAAACATTCAACAAATAATCGATGGAGGTTCGAATAAATGTCAGTTTGTTGACTTGTAACAGGCCTTTTATCCAGCCAAGATGGCTTGTTTTTTTACTGTAAAACTGGATTTTTCTTATTAACATTAAGAACAGCAACAGAGAATATTTTGCCTTTAAACAAAAGGGAATACTGCCCTCATTATATTTTAAAGTAAACATTTGGGTTCAATTGTGAAATCGATTGAAAGGTTTATGGCCGAATTTGGACCTCCCTCACAGGGGCCAATCCATCATGTGGTCACACATCAAATCAGTTGATTTTTGGGATATAGGTACTTTAAATATTATCTTTCAGACTATTTATTTGTTCTCCCCGTGCGTGGGTTCTCACCGGGTACTCCGGCTTCCTCCCACAGTCCAAAGACATGCCTGTTAGGTTAATTAGTAATTCTAAATTGCCCTTAGGTGTATGAATGAGTGTGTACATAGTTGTTTGTGTGTTGCCCTGCGATGGACTGGTGACCTGTCCAGGGTGTACCCTGCCTCTCGCCCAGAGACAGCTGGAGAAAGGCACCAGCTTCCCCGCGACCCACTATGGAATAAGCGGTAGAAAATGACTGACTGACTATTTATTTGATTTCCAAAAACTCAGCTTCTTTTCAGAGGAATCAAACACAGTTTGGTCAGACCACAACTTGTTGGGAAAATGCAACCTTCTTTAATAAGTGCCATTGTTCACCAATGAAACAATGGGAGCACAAACAGCAGCAGGAGACTCGCTGATATTAACCTACCTAGGATGTTTTCAGTCTCTTTTGGTCATCTTTTAGGTTAACAGTTTTATGATTTTGTGTCCATTTTTGTTGCTTTGTAATGATCCACCCATTTTCATTGCTCACTTCATCCTGTTCAGGGTTGCGGGGGTTTGTAGCCTAGCCCAGATTACCGAGGGTGAGGGGCAGGTAGGTTACATTCTGGACCAGTAATTAGGCCAGCACATGGTTAATACAGAGACACACGGGGCAGACAACCATGCATACATAAACACTCATAACTTGAAAAGTTTGATTGAAATTTGTGAAATTTAGAGTGAAATTTAGATTGACTTGTTATCCTAACCTGCATGCTTTTGGACTGTGGGACTTCATACATGCACATGGAGAGCATGCATCCTCCACACAAAGACCTCCGCCCAGATTCAAGCCCAAGATCTGTGTGTAAACCACTGGGTTACCAGGCAGCCTACTTTACTGACAGTTTTATACCCTGTTTTCACTCATTTCGATCTCCCAGCTATCTGTTCGTGGTAGGTTTCTATCTTTTGCATATTTCTGGTATCAGTTCATCATAAATATTTAAACACATGATCTGATTTAGCAGCTGTTCACGTCTCAAAGTACGTCTTTTACTCTTGAGGGCTTTTTATGGGCTGTCACTTGCATTTAGCAATGAAGGATTACTCACCACAATGCATGCTACACATTGATGCCATTCTGCATCTGTTTGCAATAAAGCTAAAGGTGACTGTCAGTGACGTTCTTCATCATAACAAGGTAGTGGTCATGCACCAAATAATAGAAATAGCTGTGGGTTAAGTGCTAAAAATACCAAAAGGGCACTAACACAGTCACTGTTTTCAAAGGCACTCGACCTTCCCTTTGTACTGTTAAGTAAAGCAATACTTGATGAATTATTCATTTGGAATATGTGAAACTACAAGCTGGAAACAGCTGATTGAGGCAGTGAGAAGGCCAAATGATCAGCTGCAGCTGAATGCCTGGTGAGGGCGATGGGCTTGGCAATATGATGTCAGTAAGCAAGGCAGCTACGATCACCACTGGGTGGACTGGGGGATGGGGTTGCATGAATGGTCTGGGCTGACTAGTCTTTTTCTTTCTCATCCCCCATTACTACCTTTTTAAGTCCGGTGCCTGCTGTTCTTACTGTTTTCTCGCTTCCTTTTAGCTGTGTATATCTGAAATACAAACCAGTGTTCCTGTTTACATTCGTAGACATGTAACCTATAAATTCTCACATGAACATGTACCAACTGATCCACACTACATCCACCTATCCCCTTATTACATTCACACTCAGGCAGTTATCGGAGCGTTTTCTATAAAAAGAACCCTATCTGGATACTCATAATGCAGCAGCAGGGAAATGGATGGATCATCAGAGGTGGTAGTTTACGTAACACACTCAGAGCATGTGAATGGGGGTGGATCAAACATGGGAACGTTGGAAAGTGCTTCAGGCTTGTTTGGAGTAGTAGCGCCTTCTTTTTAGCTGCATGCATCGCAGTATTTATGAGGTGAATAGATTGTGCTTGGCTTTTTTGTTGCAGCTTCAGTGTTGGTGGTAGTGAGATACCTTTAGTCTTTTCTTTTTTTTTTTTTTTTTTTACCCACACTTAAAGGTGTAGACATTTTGTTACTGGTTTGTTGTGATAATTCAATTTCAATTCAGTTTTATTTATATTGCGCCAATTCACAACACATGTTGTCTCCAGGCACTTTACAAAGGGTTTACAATGGCGCCGGGTTGTTGTTGGGGAGGTTAGATTAAACTACTGAGTGTTAGAGTTTGGCCATCTTAGAACAGGCTATGTGTAGGTGGTACTAAATAAAATAATAAACTGATATAGTTGTCCATCTAGAGCCCAATTATGGCCATTGTTATACTAAAAACTACAAGGATTGGGGGTAATTAATTTTGTTTCAACAGTTTAGTAGTAAACAGGATATTGATTACACAATAAGTTAAGTTTGGAGCATTAAAGATGCTGCACAGCTTGTTGGTTCCTTGTAAATATTGACTGTGTTTTCTAGGAAGGCAGAATGCAGGAAATGCATCCTTTCAGGGAGCACTGTGTTTTATGTGATTATATTTTTATTTTTTTTATTACACTTTAACTAGGGCTGCACAATGTATCGTGAATATATCATCATCACATTATCATTGCGTGCAATATTCATATTGCAAACAACGGTTTGGGGAGCAATAATTATTGGGAAATGTATTCTAAGTGTTATAAACCTGCATTTTTTTATGCTAATGTAGTATTTAGTCAGTTGGACAGAGTCTCACAGCAGATGCTCACACTGGACATAAATGACATCGCCCAAAATGCTAAAGGACACATTGATGGAAGCACGGATAATAAAGAGAGGAAAGAAGAAAATGGGCGTATATTGCAACTGATATCGTCCGTAATATTTGCTGATCTTATTGCCAGAGCAAGATTTTCTAATATAATGCAGCCATAATTTTAACCCAATATTTTTAGGTCTGTCTTTTGTTGTTTCACTGTGAAACATCTTGTGATTTATATTTTGAAAGGCACAATATCTTGCATCTTAGATGTCATTGAAGCATGAATATTTGCAAAATATTCATGGCTAAAAAGTGCTTAGATGCAAGATCTGGTAGGCTTTTGTATTTCATGGGCCATGCATTTACGCTCTGCATCCTAGTATTTGTTCATGAGAACGAGACAACGTGCGATTTTTAGCAATATTTTTAGAAAAACCAAGAGTCCCATCATGTTGTTTACATAAACACACTAAAGATTTTACAAATGAACTGTGGTTGAAAGTATTTATAACCTGTGTCCAATAATTCAGTCCAGGCTGGACTGGTTGGAGTGGGGTGACACAGATGCAAAGTAAAAAAAAAAAACATCAACTTAAGTTTGGTTTAGTTTATTCGAATTTCCCTTGGTTAATAACTTAAGCAAGTAAAATATAATTTATAGAGATATTGAGTTTACCTTTGTTTCATAATTCATGTAGGTGTTGCATTTAAATCATGATCTTGATACAGGCTTGCATTTAACTGACAGAAACTTGCAGAAATCCTTGTATGATCACTCCTATTATTTTATATTTGGTACCAGATTGGATGAAATACAGTCATATGCCAATAAAAACTATAAACTAACCCTTTAGTGTATATTAAGCTTCCTCCAAAGCTTTTTTGTTGACAGATTTGTTGCCTGCTTTGAATGCACAGACTGGACTGTTTTTGAAAC
>JAHUTJ010019458.1:0-10252 GCA_036250325.1 Characodon lateralis | reverse complement strand
ATCACGACCACAATCAGAAGTTTTAGACAAAGCCGACCAACTTCCCCGAGCCCAGGATAATCAGCTCTGATACGCGGAGGCTGCGTGAGAAATACTTCCAGATGATACTTCTAATACGTATGAATGAACGTACTCTCTGAATGACTAATGCCTCCACATCTCATACCTCCCCTTGTTGATACCAGATGGTTTTTCCCCACCTGCTGCTTGAGCTGCT
The DNA here is from genome assembly GCA_036250325.1 of Characodon lateralis. Classification (NCBI taxonomy): domain Eukaryota; kingdom Metazoa; phylum Chordata; class Actinopteri; order Cyprinodontiformes; family Goodeidae; genus Characodon; species Characodon lateralis. Next base: position 10,035 of record JAHUTJ010019458.1, on the reverse strand, counting down.
GCACCAGTCTGTCCTTCTCCCGCTTCAGCTGAGCCACCTCGTCCTGGGTCTTCTTCTTCTTGGAGGATGACAACTCCAGCAGCGCGATGTTAGCATCCTTCTCACTGATGGCGGCCAAAAGCGCCTCCTGCCTGTGTGATGTAGATGAAGCAACATGACTTTTAACTGTACAGGTAGATAACTCAGGTCTATTCTATTATTTATAGCAAAGCACCAGCATGTCAGCTGGGGAAAGAGAAATGGATGACATTTTGTATGATTAAAGCAGCAATCAATAATCTACAGTCTATACCACCCTGTAGAGCGAATAAGGGTCTTACTTCATCTCCAGCACCTCCTCCAGGTGTTTCCTGCGCTCAGCTCGCAGGGTTGTGAGGTGGGCCTCCTTCTCACACAGAGACTGCTGAGTAGATGCCAGCTTGGCCCTCATGGACTCCAGCTCCTGCTTCACCTTCTCCATGGCACCCAGCAGCTCCTCCATCTGGGAACACACACACAAACACATATACTGACATAAAAAATAAAAAAAATCAACGACGAGTGTCGAGCCTTTTCCCAGCACATGACGCTTACAGGGGTTTCTAAATGTGAAATGAAGTGATGAAAGGGAAGGACAGCTGTAGAACCGGTTTGATTTCCTGCTATGTACTCTAAATCCCACTAAAGTGAACAATCATTACTAGCAAACAAATGTACAAGTAGCTCTATATAGGCTGGAAACCATTTTAATTCCAGGGTGCACTAAAGGGATGGTTTAGATTTTTTGAAGTGAGGTTCTGCAAATATATTTTTAGTAAACGTTTCTTTATCTGTTGTAGAAAAGTGTCATATTGCTGTGAGAAATGCTTACAGCTAGTCAGATGCTTGGGCGTATCCATTTATTTAGTTGCTACATACAGCGAGGGACCTCTATCCTGTTCATGCAGCTGAGAATTAGGCATGGGCTGGCAACTGGTCTCAAAAGGTATGCCACAGTTGCGCTATGGTTTCTAAATCATAAAAATCTCCTATCATACTGCCTCTGTGGTTTAAAGCCACTTTAATAAAAAGCCAGAGGAAGATCCAGAGTGGACGGAGTCTGGAGCAGAGCACCTCCTTCCCGGTTTCGGAGCACATAAATGCTTCTACTGAACTCTGTGTACATCTCCTAAAAATAAGCTTTTAAAATGACCTGTTTTTAGCTGAATTTGGTTTGATTTTATTTGACTCCTTTTGACTGAAGCAGCATTCAATTTTTGTTTTTTTAACAACAAATTACATTTAATTAAATGTAATTCATTGTCAAGAGAATATGAAGCGACTGACTTGTCAACACTCTCAGCTATGTTCTCAATAACAAATAAATATCATAGACAACATTGCTACACCTGTAATGGTAAATTTTATTTTAGCAGCAGCAATCCAGAAATTGTTGGTTTTCTGTTTTAAAAGCAATTAGATCATCTTATACAGTTTTGTTTTAAAGGTTGGTAATAATAGAGCGATATCAGGTCATTACACCAGGATAATCGCATACTGGCCAAAGCTGACAAAAAAAAATTAAAATGTAAAAATATTTTCTAGACCAAACATATAAATGACACATAAATGTAAGAAATTGTATGTCTTACGTTTAATAAGGCATACATGCAAGTAAAGAAAATCTAAATGGGATCATATTTGAGTTTTTATATAAATTTGAAAAAAATTACTTTGGTCCTTGGGTAATTTCGATTTGACAATCTGAGCCCGTGGCAAAATGTTTGGACATCATTGAAAGAAAGATTCTCAGATAATGTAGCTGGATATCGGCCTGTCCATAATGTCTTCCAAAATTCCAATCTTGTTCAGATTAATGAATTTAATATTACTAAACTAACACATCAGAGTGAGAACAACACTTTTCAGTCAGGATGTTGTGACTGAAGGAGGAAAACGCAGCTATTTTCAATATTAAGGAGGTTTAGGTAAATTTAGAACAAGAAAAAAAAATAAAAGCTGTTAGAGGATTTGATAAAAGCAAATGATACTTTCCATAAAAAGGCATGTCAGCCATTGGTTCAGGCTCCTACCTAAATGGAGAGGGAGAATTCAGCAAATGACTGGAAGGCTGAACTTATTACAGCGAAGCTGCTCCATTTAATCCTCTTCGGGGGTCTAGCAGTCATGAAACATGACATCTCAGCGATGCAAACCGTGCTAATCGCTAAAATATGATGTAAAAGATGGTTTAAAATGTCACATCTCTTTCAGCAGTGTTGATAAGAGCCATTTTTGATTTTTGCCTTCCGTCCAGCAACGAAGCCACAAAAGTTACATGGCCCTTCAAAAAAAGAAATAGCCGTTTTTACAATACCCACTATAGGAATTTGTTTTTTGGTTTTTAAAGGAAAGAAAAACTATTTCATTTTTGTTTGTTTAGGTTTTAAAATAAAGAAAAACATCCCACTTTTCTGTAAAAGGGAATGAACACATTTTATTTAATGGGAAATTACAATTTTATAGATAAAAAAAACAAAAGGCACATCACCTGCAACCTAAAGGCAAACAAATGACTTTAAAAAAACTGTTCCTACCACTACTAGTGTGAAAAACTAATGCTAGCATTTATTTTTTCCCTTTACATTGAAAAATTTAACTAATTTCTTGGTCATTTTTGGCCAAAATTATTAAGAGTCACAGTGGAAGGTCTAAAGAGCCACTTGTAGCTCTGGAGCTGCAGGTTGCAGACACCTGGAGCAGCTTTTTGCGTTCCACCACTCCATTTAGTCACTATGACATCTTTCTACAACAAGTAAGAGAACTAAGACTAACAACCATACAGAACCTCATACAAAGTTGTCTATCTATCCCTTTAACCTCTGGATGCAACTAAACAGGTCGAAGCAGTCAAAAAAGACAAGAAAAACCAACATAAATGAAGCAATGATGGTACACCAAAATAACCCTTCCACATCAGCAGCAGTCCTCTTTGTTGTGTTCACAAGTTATTAACGTATCACCCCTGCACTGGAATGGTTAAACAGCAGAGATGACCTGGACGGGGACAGGGCTGGTGGAAATTTGAACAGGAGGGGTGACAAAATCATCCTGCCAAAGCAAATGAGATGAGCTCATAGGTATTTTTGTAGCCACTTAATAAGTGGATTTTTTTCAACAGTTCCCAAGAGAAAAGTTGAATAGTTCATCTTCATTCGCTGGCTAACTGATGAATACAGTGCCTTACGAAGACCTTCATACGCCTCAAGCATTTCCACATTATGTCACTTTACAACCACAAACCTTTTTTGAGGGATTTTGTGTGATGGACCAACACAAATTGGCACAAAATCGTGTAGTAGAAGGAAAAAAAAAAACAGTTTTCAAAATGTCAGTCAGTCATTTTTTACCGCTTCTTCCAAACTGGGTCGGGGGGAAGCTGGTGCCTATCTCCAGCAGTCTATGGGCGAGAGGCAGGGTACACACTGGACAGGTCGCCAGTCCATCGCAAGGCAACACAGACGCACAGAGGACAAACAACCTTGCACACACTCATTCACGCCTAAGGGCAATGTGGAGACACCAATTAACCTAACAGTCGTGATTTTGGACTGTGGGAGGAAGCCGGAGTACCCGGAGAGAACCCATGCATGGATGGGAGAACATGCAAACACCATGCAGAAAGCCCCCTGGCCAGAAGTCGAACCCAGGACCTTCTTGCTGCAGGGCAACAGTGCTTAAAAAAAAAAGAAAAAAAAAAGAAAAGGTTTTCAAAATGTCAGTCAGTCATCTTCTACCGCTTCTTCCATAGTGGGTCGCGGGGAAGCTGGTGCCTATCTCCAGCAGTCTACAGGCGAGAGGCGGGGTCCACCCTGGACAGGTCGCCAGTCCATCGCAGTTTTCAAAATGTTTTGCACATAAAAAACCTGAAAACTGTGGTATACGAATATGTAACCAATAGTTTGTAGACCGACTCCATCACCTTTACACATAAAGAAACTGAAGATTTCTGCTCATTCTTCATTTGCAAAAATAGCTCAAGCCCGGTCAAAGTGAATAGAAGGCATCCATGTACAGCAGTTCTCATGTTGCCAGAGATACCAGATTGCATTTAGGTCTGAACGTTGATTGAGCCATTTTAACACATTAAAATGACTGCATCTAAACTATTCCACTGGCTTTGTGTTTAAGGTTGCTCTCTTGGTGGAAAGTAAACCTCTTTTGCAGCCTTTAGCAAGTTCCCTTCTAGTTCCATCCTGCTCCCCTTCAAACTCTGACCAGCTTCCCTGTTCCTGCTGAAGAAAAGCATTCCCACAGCATGATACTGCCACCACCATGTGTCAATATGGGGAGAGGGAGAGTTCAGTCTGATGTGCATGGTTAGTTTTCCACATCACACAGCATTTTGCATTTAATTTCAGTGAAACACATTGAAGTTTGTGGTTGTGTCATGATAAAATGTGGGAAAATACAAGAAGCATGAATACTTTCGCACGCCAATGTAAGTGAACTCCTTCTAGGAGCAATACTTTACAAGCAAACAGCAGGGTAAGAATAATCACATCAAATTTACATGGGCTGAAAACACTTTACAAATCCATGCAGTCTGAACATCAATCTGAAAGCCTTCACATATACCGAAAAATAACCTTTGTTAATGTTGCACGAGACTGCATGACTTGTAGAAGTGTTGTTTTTATTGAGCTGCTGGTCTCTGATGGAGATCACAATTACTGGACTCATACCTTAGACCACTTAAAGTGGGAGAGGTTGGACTCATGCATTGGTTTGAGTGAGTGCTTCGGAGAGGCGGTTGTGTAGAAAGAAGACAAGAAAAAACGAAAAGCAAAGATAAAGGAAGTGAGGAGGCCAGAAGAGAGAAGGCAGGACAAAGAAAGAGTGATCAACACCGCAAAGACAGCCAAAAGGTGAAAGAGAAAGACCAGATTTTATTTGTGTGTACACAGAAATGTTTAGGTATGTAGCAGCAGCTGCTTCCGTAGGTTGGTTAATACCGACTTGTCATGCGCATGTGTGTGTTTTTGTTTAATTACCTGTTTCTCCTGCAGCGATCGAGCAGCCTCTTCCTGTGCCAGCACCATCTCTCGTTCAGCAGTGATTTGAACGCTCTCCCTCAGAGCCTCCTCCAGCTCCTCAATGCGCTCTGATCTCTGACGCAGAGTGTCCTTCACACCAGTGAAAATTTTGCTTTGTGAGACGCTGACGCAACACCGCAGGATGCATTTCCTGCAGACTATATTCAAGCCCGAGCAACTCACATACACGCCTCACCTTCACCTGCTGGGACGTTTCGGACAGGTTGTCCTCCCTCTTCCTGGCCTCCTCCATCAGTCGAGCATTCCTGCTCTTCTCCACCTGCTCCTTGTGCTTCAGAGAGGCCACCTTTTTAGACTGGTCCTTCATTTGCCTACACAGGCCAGATATTTGAGACATTTGTTTAACTTGTACCGTCTGTAAAAACACTGACAGTGTTTAAATCTAACCCTATTAAATACATAGCTAATAATGTGGAGAACGTTATGCATTTGAAATGTGAGAAATAAGCTTGCAAGAGTTTGTTACACAGATGACCCGTTTTATCTTTATGTATGTACGATATTGTATGCCAAAGAAGAAATGTCTCTAAATATAAACATTGGAAATTAGATACTTGCTTACATTAAGGATAGTCAGAAATATGATTTTTTGTGAATAATAATTGATCACACAAATACACATCCCATTTATGGTAAAAGCTTACAAATAATGTGTCAATTCATTTTATAAAGAATAAACAGTAAAACAATAAAAAATGCAAATCTGACCATTTTTGTTGGCTTCAATTGGATTATTTTTCAATCTCAAAATTTCATGCTTTCAGATAATTTTCCCCCATCAGTTTTTATGACATTATGGACAACTGTGTACAAAACTGTACGGGTTTTATTAACGTTTCAATCCCTCTGCCTGGAAACTGGTTTATGATTTGGCAGTGAGGTAATGGGTAAATGTTTTTTTGTTGGTTTGTTTATTTTCTTTTAAATTTGGTGAAAATTAAATCAAGTAAAAGTCTATAATATTTGAAAAATGTAAATGGTAAAATGGCTTTATCAAGTCCCCAGATACTCCAAAGCGCTTTATGCTACAGTCAGTCATTCACCCATTCGTACATACATTCACACAGACTGTGGTGAGCTACGTGTAACTCGGATGATCAAAAATGAACAACAGATAACTTAAAATCTCACTGCGAGCAGTGATACCTTCATTTAAAGAAATAAATATCCATACTCTTTGTTTGGCACCTCAACCAAACCCAGTTCAAGAAGCCGGGGTCCAGTTTAAAACCCAGAGCTATAAAGGATCGATAGATTAAAAAAGGCTGTGGCCCATTTTTTTTTTATCTGTTGATAGGTGATCAATAAGTGGGACAACAGCTAAAGTTGAGATGTGGCAAATCCCCTAAACATAAAATAATGTAAAAATTGAGAAATTATTATTTTTATATTTTAGATCCTGGAATAAAGTCTGGAAACTTAAATAAAAACGATGCAAATCTAATTTCATTTCTGTTTAATACTTTTCATGACTGTATACGAACCCCGTTTCAGTAACTAGGTGTTTAGTAATTTTGCAACTGAACAGTTAGCCAATGCATGCCTACTTATAGTATCAGCCTTTTTTTTTTTTTGGAATTGGACATAATAAGCAATCATAGAACCAGGATGTAATTAAAAAGTAAACATACAGAAATATGGCCTAATAAAAAGCTTCCTATAAAATTGACTGTACCAAATCCAGTTGCTTTGGCATAATTTTTTCTCAATCAATGTCAGATTTGACGTAAATTAAAACCAGAGATGGCAAAAGAGAAATCATGAACATGAATATAAATGAAGAGGTTCAGGAAAAGATAGAGGGTGCACCCAGAACACGCTTTAGAGAAAGAAGAGGTGCAGAGAAAAACGAACGAAACAAAACAAAGAGGATAAAGTGAAAGTGGTGTCAGGTGGATAGAAAAGACCAAGTACTAACCTGGAGGCCAAACTGGTCGGGTAAAAAATTTCCAGCGCAAAGATAGCAGTAAAGAGAAAAGACACTCAGGCTAAGAAACTAAGCACATGTAAAGATTAGGAAGGAAGAAAAGAACCTCATCCAATAATTCACACTCTTTAGAATGAGATACTTGAGGTTAGCAAGTCAACTGAGATACTAAATGCTGAATCAGCCACACATCACATTGAGTTATTGCAGAATTAGACGGAGATGTTTGTCAGCTTGCATACATCTGAGTGACAGACACAAGAAGTCACTCCTCTGAATCATGTGCATACCTTCGGCCTGACCATCTCTGACCGTCTGGAATCACTTTGAGAAACTACAGGCTGTAAGTTGGGACAAACTAAAACTAAACTTGCTGAACACTCTGATCATTAAACAGAAACCACATAACCCACCTCTCCAGTTCACTGATCTTCTTGTCCTTGTCATTCTTCTCATTCTCCATTTCCCGAAGTATCTCGAGGAGGCGGTCCACCTCAGCCTGAGCCTTCCCAGAATCCTCTCTGTGACGGGCCACTTCCTGCTCCAGGTTCCTAATGCGCTCAGCCAGCTCTGTGTTGGCTTGAGCTTCCAGTGCTGCATTTTGAGCCTAACAGGACAGAAGTCCAGTCAAAAATCACAAACAGGTCAGGAAGCATGAACCACACGGTTGTTAACTAACATCATCCGTTATCTCACTCTCTTTAGTTGGTTCTCCAGTTTGAGGCACTCCTCCTTCTTCTGCTCTAAGGCTATTTCAAAACTCTTGAGTTTGGTATCTTTCTTCAGCCCTGAAGAGGCCAGGGATGACGCATGCTCCTTGAGGTCCAACAAAGAGGTCTGCATGCGAAAAGGCATTTGAGCTCGTCAAGCACGAGGAAACTGAAAGTATGACTCATCAAAAAAAGAAAGATGTTCCCTGTGTATTTTTAGAATCCCAACAGAACTGAGTGTGTTTGTCCATCTGTTGCTCACCTCTCGGTCTGACAGGTCTCCCTGCACCAAGCTCAGCTTCTCCTTCAGCTCTTTCAGCTCCTTCTTGGAGCAGTCGAGCTCCTCAGTCTTCTCCCGGTCATCTCTGTCTCGCTGCTCCTTCAGACGCTCAATGATTCGCTCCTTAAAATCGTGAGAGAAAGTCATAAAAGATGTTTTCAGATGAACAGCCATTAAAACAGAAATCACAGCAGCCATTTGGCAGATGTAAACGTACCTTTTCTGCCAGCGACTCCTCCAGTGTTGTGAGAGCAGTGTCAGTGTTTGATGTGTCCGCCTGCAGGGACTTCACTCTCTCCTTTAAGCTGCTCATCTGCTTCTCCTTGTCCCTTAGTTGCTCCTGCAGGTTCTCAATCTGCCAACAAACAATACCAGTCAGTCAAAGCAGACATCCACCACAGGAGATACACTACAGGATGCATTTTTAACATCACCTTCTTCTGCAGCACATTAATTTTGCGCTCCTTAACGTCCAGCATGTCCTTCAGGTCGTGGATTTCTCCATTCAGGGTTCCCTTCTCCTCTGACATTTCTTGGATCTGCTTGCTCTTCTTATTCAACGTTGCCTCCTTCTCTTCCAAGCGCAGACGTAAGGCATCAACCTGCACCGGAATAAAACAAATACAACATGTATCAAAACGCTAAATTGGAGAATGAGAACTTTGCCTTCTTTTTGGACTTTTGCTGTACTTCTGTCTGTAAGATGGCAGCGCGCTGCTCCTTGGCAGTGAGAGACTCCTTGAGGACTTCAATGTGCTGTTTGCTGTCTGAGAACTGGTTGGTTAAGGTCTCCAGTTTAGTCTGCAAACCAAGCAGCTCGGTATCCTTCCTGGAAAGGTCCTGCTTCACCTGCTCCATCTGAAAAATATGAGAAAGATTTCAACGCACTTATTTATGAGCTTGAAACTTGGAAGAAATGACAAACATTTAAATAGCCAAATGAAATTAAACTGATTTGACTTTGTCTCTGACCTTGTTTTTCATGAACTTGGTGTGACTGCGGTACACCTCCATCTGCTTCATCTCCTCCTGACGCTCCTCACAGCTCAGAAGTCCGTTGGATTTCAGCATTAGCAGCTCCTCCTCCATGTCCCTCAGGCTACGCTCCATGGAGTTGATTTTTGCATCCTGTGGTATTTAAAATTTGTTGAGGCATGATGTGACCAAGATGAATACACAGAAACAGTTAAATCCTCACCTTCATGTCGATAACAGTCTGTAAAGCCTTTGTTTTGGTGGACTCTGGAGTTCCTTCGTATCGACGATGAAGCTCCTGCTGGATCAGAAATTTAAAAAAGGGATTTTTTTTATAAAATATACAGACACAGTGAAAGTGTAATTTAGAGTAAGAATAGTGGATCTGAGCCTTACCTCTCTGAGTGCAGTAATCTCTCGATCTCTCTGGTCCAGTAAACTCTCCAGGTGATGCCTGTGCATTTCTGCATCAGCCAGCCTCCTGGTCCTCTCCTGGTCTTCCTCTGACGCTTTGGCAGATGGTGCTGTCAAACACACGCAAAACATACGTATGGACTTCATGAACATAAAGATAGTTGGACGCTTTTAGACTAGTAACCTGACAATCAGATTAAACAGAGACCGACACAAAAAGTAACTTGTAATTCTAAACTTTTCCAAACTCTTACACCTTCATAGGTATCAGTCCCTTTTAGTCTATTTTGAAGGTATAAATACAAAGGAGTTTAGGGATTAAATGATGGGATGTGCAAAAAACAGAGACTGGGAGGAGAGGGAGGGATGGAATAACTGATGGATGGAGAGATAAATGGACAGACGAACAGATTTATGCATAAGTGGTGGACGGACCAAATGATGGATGGATGGATGGATGGATGGATGGATGGATGGATGGATGGATGGATGGATGGATGGATGGATGGATGGATGGATGGATGGATGGATGGAGGATGGGTGCTTGGATGGATGGATGGATGGATGGATGGATGGATGGATGGATGGATGATGGATGGATGGATGGATGGATGGATGGATGGATGGATGGATGGATGGATGGATGGATGGATG
>JAHUTJ010019457.1:0-10255 GCA_036250325.1 Characodon lateralis | reverse complement strand
TGGCTGAGTAGTACCACTAAGGGCAACACTCTGGCAGTGAGTTGCTGGCAGCCTCCTCCTTAAATAGTCCTCTGCAGAATAATCAGGGGAATAGCGAACACCTGTCACCTCTCCTCCAGATTCCACACCATCTAGGGGCTTAGCACAGTAAAAGCACCAACAGACACAAAAAGCACAGATCCGGACAATCCAGCATTTAGACATAAGTTGATCTAAACCATTCCATTGTAACTCTGGCTGTGTGTTCAGGTTCATTGCTCTGGCAGAACCTACACTCCAGCCTCAAGTATGTTTTAGCTTCCAACTGGTGTTTTTAGGATAGCTTTGTATTTAGCCCTATTTTCCCATCAGCACTCCGCACATTCCCCATCCCCGGCTGAAGAAAAGCCTACCCACAGCATGGTACCGTCACTATCATGTTTCACCGTGGAGGTGGTGAGGTTGATGAGCAGTGATGAGCAGTGTTAATTTTCTTTCACACATAGCATGTTGCACGTAGGTCAGAAGGTTCAGTTGTGGTCTCATCTGACCAGAACAGCACCTTCAGCTGTTTCCACAACATTGCAAAAATGGTATATGCTTTCTTTTTGCAACACTTGCTACTCTTTAACAAAGGCCAGATTTGTGGAGAGTATGATTAAAAGCTGTGGATCTCCAGCTATTAGGACATTCATAGGAAGTACAGGATATTATCTGCAGCTCCTCCAGAGTTGTAATAGGCTTCTTGACTGTTGTATCTTTTAGCTTTACAATTATCTCCTACGTTTTGTTGGGTTATCACATAAAATCTCACTACAAGAAACTGAGGTTTGTGGTTGTAACCTGAAATGTGAAACAATTTCCTTAACTTAGTTGGTTAATACTGTTGTGGAAAATTCTTTTAATGCTCTGACCTTCTTTTTACCCCTCTCACCTATGACCTCTGTGTTTGGTTACTTAGAGGAGATGGGTTCTAAATTCATTATCAGGAGAGTTTATGGTTAACACTCCCTGAAGTGTTGTATCTCAAGGGATGGTAGATGGGTGCCCTCATAAATAACTTTGTTACCTCTGACCCGGGGAGGGGTCTAGGGGCTATATTTACAAACTCTTTTAAGTTGAGATAACACCCACATACTGGTATAAATACTGTCTGTAAATTTCTGTTTGGGGCTCCGCTTCTCTGACTTGCTCAGTGACAAGGTCTTCAAACGCTGTATGCCTTTGAATAAACTTATAAAGACAAAGTCCGGTCTTTCTCTTGTTAATGAATTGTCTTCTCTCCCACTTTGATTAGAAAATCCACAACAATACATTTATAAAATAATCAGTTACCCTTACAGACCCACTAGCTGTCAGTTAAAAGGTTAGTAGTCGAGTAAGTGATCAAACACCAATATGCAGAATCCAACTCAGAAAGTTTTATATATTTAAACATTATATAAACATTAAAATGTCAAATGTAAAATTTCATTGCATCATTTGATGATAGTATGCATCATCTCCTCTGCTTCCCAGATGGCAGATGTTAATATTAAATATGTTAGTTGTTATAATTCTATACTTTCAACCCCCTGCCTTAGCAAATGCCCTGCACTACTGAGCCTTTACTTCTCTCAAAGGTAAAATTTAATAATGTACTCTGAGAATTGTCAACCTTGTCAGTTAAAACATTTGCCGAGACACTCTAGTACCAGGATGATTTTTTTTTTTCTCTCCTTTGTGTCTGTATGGACTAAGGAAACAAATATCTCACCCTTGTTAGTGCTCAAGGACACATGATACAGTGTGACCAGTATTATCAAATTGTTACAAAGACAAACCTTGAGAGCCACAGGCTACAACTGCCTGGGAAAGGGTTTTGAATTTTTTATGAAGCATACATGATAAAGAGCAGGTGCCACAGACAAGTGTTTTGCAGTTGTTGAGCAGAGATAACTTTACTTGAAGTTCCAGACTGAATGGAGCATATATACAAGTTTTACTTTAGAATTCATGAATATGTAGATTTCTCTTCCTGAGAAAAAAGCAATTTAAATTGAATTTGAAGGCATTTAATGCCAAGGTTAAAAGCCCAATGGGAATTTTACTTTTTTTTTATTGTGCTATAGTATGCCAAGATCTCACTTTTAAAATATTTCTGGGGATTTCTTTTCAAAAGGAAGAACAAGAAAATCTTTTTCTTTTATAGGTAAAACATACATGTTTGGTCATTATATACTTTGTATTGCCAAAATGTATTGCCAAGTTTGTATGCACGAACTTGGCAATAAAGCTGATTCTGATTCTGATTCTGATTCTGATACTGTATATGAAACTACTAACACCAGAATGTATTATGAAATGTGGCCTACATAGAGAATTAATCTGCTATTAAGGACAGTGTTTATTATTTGTCAAACATAATTGCTGATGTGAAGTATCACGCGAAAAGGGTTCTTCAAGTTGGGTCTGTGAAAAAACTTGTGTTCTGTATTTTTGCTTTGTGAAAAACTGAGTGTGCTTTTTCATCTTTACGCGTGCCAGGAAGCCAGAGTAAACTGGCCTTTGCTGCTTCAAATTTGACTTCTCATGTTAAAGGTGTAGTTTATGACTCGGTGTCACACTAGAAAAGCAGGGTTTTACAGCAAAACTAGTAGAAGCTAAGTCTTTCAGTTTCAGCAAGTTGTCTTTGGAAGATTACAGTAGTTGTGTCAAGGACTCATTCTCCTATTGTGATGAAATCTGCACTATTCAAGAGCCAACATTTTCACAAGCATTTATTATGAAGGAGCATCTCAATACATTAGAATATAATCAAATAGTTCATTTATTTCAGTATTTAAATCCACAAAGTGAAACTCATGAATTTATTACACACAGAGTGATATACGTCAAGAGTTTATTTATTTTAATTTCAATGAATATAGTATACAGCTAATGAAACCCAGACTTCAGTTTGTAAGAAAATTTGAATATTACATATGCCCTATAAAAAATATTTTTTACTTTTGAAATGCTTTTTGATCCCCTCCACAAGCATGGTAATCCACAAACATCATTACTGACAAAGTTATTAGTTCACAGAAATACACAGCTATATTTAAATATATTAATGAAAAATTACGTGGAAGGAAAAAGTATGGTAGGTACACTGATGAGTCTAGGTGTCAGATGTCATTGCTTCCAGAGCCACCTGACATAGAAAATCCTGGACATAGGCTACAATGGTTGCATTCCTTGAGTTGAGCCACTCATTAACAGGAGCTACTCAACATCAGAAGCATCTTACCTGAGCTAAGGAGTAAAGGGACTTCAAGTGTGTCTCAGTGGTCCATAGTAATCTTTTCAGATGAAATTAGTTTTGCACTTTATCTGGAAATCAATTCATACAAAAGTGAGTCCCCAGTAAGTACTTAGTGCAAACAGTAGATGAAAACACTGTTGACTAAGACGACAATTCTGAATTAGACATTCATCTCTTGTTGGTTTTAGGTAATATTCTAAGAAACAGAAACAGAATCTTGGGTTTTCATTAGCTGTAAGCCATAATAATCTAAATGAACAAAAAATATCTGCTTTAAATCTATCCCACTGTGTGCACCTAATCTGTACAAGTTTCCCTTTTTGAATTAATAAAATAAACAAACATTTCAATTCTATTGTTATTATCTGAAATGCACCTGTATCATTTAGCTTACACCTGGATGTCAATAACCATGTGCTTGATCTTCTGTTTTAATGTACATATTAAACGTATGTTGGTATGTTGACAAATAATAGCAAAATGAAATATCCGTGAATTATTTACATTTTATATATTTGCACAACATTTCACATACAACTCAACCAACAAGCCCCTTAATCTGCTCAAGCACCACCTGCTCCTTATCCAGAAAGTTAAGCCAATTAGCCAAACATCAACGATCCAACACAAATACACCTAAAATCATACTAATTTAAGAACAGCAGAACCTAATGTCTGCTTGAAAGCCAGTTTAGCCTGCAAGTTGTAAAATTGGATCGTGTCTAGGACATTATTTACTTTAATTTACTTCTTTATTAGAACCAGAAAAATATGTGCTGTGTCCCATTAAGTTGTCCCATGTACAGCTCTCAAACATACCTCAAGTTTCAATGTCTCCACTATAAAGAAAAAACAGATGTGTTGTGAATTGGCGCTACATAAATAAATTTAATTTAATTGAATAGATGATGCAATTACACTAACAAGCTTCAAAGCATAGATGCTGCCCTCAACAAGCCTCTTTCTCTGTCCCGGATATATAAACAACACATAATTTATAAAAATAAGATAGGTGAGCTGAAATTTGATTTAGTTGTTTGCTTTCACTTACATGTCTCAGAAATACAAATTGTGTTTTAAAGAATATTTTAAAAGGTTTACAATAGGTTAGTCAAGCTTGACTTGATGCCAAAAAGGCACTAAAAATAATCTTTTTTGTGTTTTTACAAACAGAAAAACCTAGATGCAGGATGTTTTTCTTGAGGACTTGTGGTGCTCCCTGAGAGAGTGGCCCTCTGAGCAAAGAGCCACATGAACCTTTACTCTCACTATTTCAAAAAGACGTCAAATATTGGAAACAAATGTATCAAATAAATCTCAAGCATTAACTATTTCTTTCTCAGTTAATGTACAATTAAGCATAATTTGAAAAATATTGATATTGATCTTTCTTTACAATTAAATGACACCTTCCAACTCTATACAGTCAAAATGACAAAAGGTCAAACGAATGAATGAGGTGTTTTTGTAGATTGATAGGAAGACTGAAGAAGTACAGAATTTTGCAGACTTTTTTTTATTGTATTATATTGCATTTTGAATAAAAACTAGAATAACTAAAAAATATACACTCATCTCTAATGAAAAAAATCTGCCCCTAAATATCGAACAAATGAGCTAGACCCTAAAAAGAAAACAAAGATTCAGTTCACCAACCAATGCCACACACTACAGTTAATTTAGAGCTAATTACCATCATCAAAGTTCCCTTTTTAACCCATTTACTTTTCAAGCATAGGTTCAGTTTACAATTAGCTTTTATTTTCCCAGACATTCTTTTGGAGTGATGGATGAAAAGTAAAATGCATTTATAGTGATGTTTATTTTAGATATGCCTATTGAATTTATGGCACATCATACATTTATTTTCCAAGTAGGGTTTATCCTGTTCAGGCTTGTGCAAGTGACCCTGAACTGGATAAAGCAAGAATAAAGCACAGCTTACACCAAGTCAGAGATCTCCTCTTTAGTTGCTCCTACAAAGACAAAGTTTTTAAGAGCGGCGGTTTTATTCTGCTGTATACTCGTTGAGTTTTCACAGAATAGTATGTTCATTTATGATTTTTCATGTGGAAAATATTTTTTTCTCGGCTTTGACGGTGTTTTCAATTTATGAAAGATAAAACTATTTGTTCTCTCTCTCTCTTTTTTTTTTTTTTTTTACAAGTTTCTGCTAGGATATGAATCCTTATTTTGTTAAATGTTCAGATTTCCATTTGTAATTGTAATAAAAACTCTATAAACACAAAATTCCAGAAAGTTTGAGCTATATTATAAATAATCCAACAACCGGTAGAATTATTAAGGGGAAAAACTAATTTTTCCTGGTAGAGAAAAAAAGGTTATAAGCTGATGCTCCAAAATGAGAAACATTAAGCACATTACCCATAATGCAACTCCACCGAGCACACTTGAGAGATTTGAGGTTTGTTATGCTCGCAGCTATATACCAGTGTATAGCCTGGAGCTGCAAGCCTCGAGCAGAAATGAGGAGAACGCTGCAGCAGTCTACAGTCATTTCCTAACTCCATGTTCCCTCTGGAGCTGCACGAGTCCCAACTTTTTTAGACCTTTTATTCAATCATGCCCATTTAGACTTATAAGACTCTGATATGTAAAACGGATAAACTATCCTAATAAAACTTGAAGTATAGTCATGAGCTGAGTTTTCTGTATTTGGTATCAGTGTGAAGAGCAAAATCCTTAGTTAAATACATTCTGAAAAACATTTCATGCCATGACATTTTAAATATTTGCAGGGCAGAAGAAGTTAATGGGCCGGTATGAAGTATTACTTGATGGAACTGATTAGATTTTGTGTTGTTGTTAAGCAAGTACACACAATGAACAGATAATAGGCTTAGCGGTAAATATTACTGTCTAAATGGTTAAACATAAAAGAAATTAGGAGAATTTTGTCTCAAGAAAAACAGTTAATTTATTGAACTTAAAGAAAACATGGAGATCTTCAAAGAGACAGTTTTGATCTTGAAACAAAGTCAAGATCAAAACAGCTTATAAAATGTTCATTCAAAATGCATAAGGTCAATAAAGTAATAATTTCCAGTTGTTCAAGCGAGGTTCAGTTGTAAAATAAACAGCAGTTACCTATATTGTTCTCTTGGCATCTTTATTTAATATAAATCCATTATTTAGTATTGGAGGTTGATAGTGCACTGCTTCGTTCCAATATTTTCTGTGTATGTCATCATTACATTTTCTGAAAATCACTTTAAAACCAATTCAAGTTTGTGTCTGCCATGTTACAATCCCGGTTTCCATCTTGGGGTTGTAACACCACCAAGTGCAAACATGACAATGGTTTAAAGTTTTATAAGCCAGCATTTGCATATACTGATATGACATTTTGAGAATGGAGTTGTTTTAAACCAGTAAACCCTCGCATTGGTTCATTTCAAACTAGTGAGAAGCTTCAACCGAACAGATTTATACTCAAAGAAGATGCCAAGAATGTTAATTACTGCAGGTAAGACATTAACTGCTTATAACCTATTAAGATAGACTTATTTAAAAAATCCTGCAGAGCTAGTTGAGAGCTATTTATAAAACACCTTTTAATCTTCCACTAATCTCCTTAGGAAATAAAACAGTTCTTTAAGCAAAGGTAAACAGCTTGCATTCCTACCATGGCTACAAAATAATGAATAGTTGTGAAGACACAAGTGTGGCCACGTAAATGGGCGCCATTAGGTTAAAAATGCACAGTGCCGCTTTGAATGGTATAACACCCCTTTTAGTAGATAAAGAATTAACTAAATCAGTGACTGAAGAGATAAATGATTTTGGTGGATGGGAACAATTTATATTTGATGCTTCGCTGCACTTATTCACCAAATCTTTGCTTTTACAAAAGGGCTATAACACAGGCTTTAACCAAGAAGGACATGTCAGTGTGGCTTCTGCTGCAGCTGTGGTCATCAGTCATCTCAGCTGGATTTAAATACTCAGGCGAAATCTGAAATGTTTAAGGCGGAAGGCTTATGGGGCCCAGTACTACACACTTTTTACATATAGCAGTGGGAATTAACTTGTGTCTAGTGAAATAAAAGAAAAGAACATTGTCACTACAATCAATCAAATTTGTGTTTTTAAAAAAGTAATAATTTCATCAGATTACATTTCATTTAATATGATAAAAAAGGTAAGTAGTAAACATTGTCTTTAATTTTCTTTACTTCCCTTTATCATGCCACTGCAATGTACTTTTTTATGTTTTTTTTGTCACAGTATTGTACTTTTCATTATGTAACGCACTTTGAATTGTCTTATTGTTGAAATGTGCTATACAAATAAACATGCCTTGCCTTTTTTCTGTTAAAAAGCAGACACAGGAGCTGACCAGTTTTATCAAGACGCACACTGCAAATAGCAATAATGACAGCTGTAAAAATAAATCATAGTTATTGATCTAGAATTATTCTAAAAATATATGTTAGTAAAAACGGATTAGATACCAGAAATAGGCATTGTTTTTACTATTTAAAGGATCTTTTCATTGTTGTGATCCTATTCATCACTTGCAAACAAAGTGGCATCAGATCAACGTCTCAGAAAAAATGTCTGTGATCAGTAACCTTCATGACAGAGGTTTGTCCATTTGACAAACAAAATGCAAGGATGAATTAACTCTGATCAAATATCTATTGATTGCTATGTACCAACATTTTTCCAGCAAAGATCAGCTGTTGCCAGCAGTTTACCTCCTCTTGCTGACATTACAACTTTAGCATCAATTCCTTATAAATAGATGAGAGGCTTTCTATTGTTTTATTTCAGCTGACCAGGTTTTTTTTTTACAATAATAAATTCTGACCCCTATTTGCTCAGGGGCCTTCTCAGTAAAAAAGCTGTCAGGAAACCCAGTCCTTGATGTTTGAGCAGACAAATTCCCCTGCACTGTCATAGGAACATTTGAATGCCTACACCAAGTAGGCATAAGTATCTTAACTTAAAACAATGAGAGAGTTTGTCTTTTGTCACACTGTTGAAAACTCTCAAGAAATGAATTTTTTTTTAAATTTCAGAAACAATTTAAATATTATTTTCAAGACCAAAAGGATTTAAGTCAGGTCCAGGTGTAACCTTTCCCATCTATTGATTATCATTCTCTTTTATATAATGTAATCACCAAAAGTAGAATTTTTCAACGGGGTTTTAAAATTAAATTGCAGCCTATGAAGCAAGAAATGCTGCTATTTATGAATAGCAGCATTTACCCTCGGCACCCTGAAAAATGTTAATATCTGTGAACTACAATGATAATCAAAATTGCAAAAGTAACAAAAAAAGTGTGGTATTAAACTTCATTTTGAGGGCCACGTTTTTGGGCAAATCCTTTCATACACAATGTTTGAAGACACTTGGGACCATAATAGTTAGCCAAACACATCAGAATGGTTTTGTTGAGGATGTTAACCTTGTACCCTACATATACACTCATCAGGCATAATATTATGACCACTGACAGGTGGAGTGAATGACAATGATTATCTATTGATTATGACACATGTTAGTAGGTGGATTACATTATGTAGCAAGTGAACATTTTGTTCTCTGTTGGAATAATTGTAATAGATTCACCTTATATTTTTCCTTTTTTAATAACATTATTTGATCTTTATAACCTTTCATGTATGTGTGAGTAAGAATGTGATGAGTTGTTTGCAGGCAAGGATCAAAGGTGGAGCCGGGAAGGAAGCAGTCACAGTTGAGGATGTCATAAAGATGGTGGCTGATTGTGCTGAACAAAGGACACAGATCTTAAGATGGTGGAGACTGTGGAAATGTGCTGTTACAAGATAATGGTGTATATGACATGTTTACACTGCAGCTGTTTATCCCACCCTTAAGAACAGCAACGTATATTGTAACTAGGGACCACCCTAAAGATAATAAAAAGGGAGAATCGGACAGATGTGTTTTCAGAGCGGTAGGAGATTTGTAACTGAAGCACATCTCTGTCCGTTCTCCTCGCAGCGAGTAAGAAACTAATTCTTTGTCTTTCTCTTCTTTTTGTGATGTTATAAGTATTTTAGGTTGTTTGAACCTGACATTTTTTTGGTCCTTCGAGCCGGAGTCCAATTACGCCTGAGGATTCCAGCGGGTTGGTGGAATCCAGTAAAGACCGTGCGCATGGCAGGCTTCATCAGGGAGACTCACAGACAGTTTCCGGGACTGGACCTCGGCGCACCCGCTGGGGTTTGACGGCTGACGGAACTCTGAGAGAGAGGGGAAAGACAAGTGGTGAGTTGAGTTTGGATTAAAAAGTGTGATGAATGACTGGGGGTCATTGCGTGAAATAAAACCCTGTGTATCCTAGGCCCTAACAGGTAAAAATGGGACGGCAGAGTTAATTATTAAGAGTTAATACTAAAAAATTCCGTGTTTCAAGGACGGCGGAGTCCGCGTTTAAGTATTTAAACAAAAAATACTAACGTTTAAAAAAAAAAAAAAAACGTGAGAAATGAATGGAGGATCTAAACCACTAGGTTTGCCTCATACCAAAGCAGTAGGATTGTAAGTGACTAACGTTTGTGGATGCAAAGGCAAGAATTCTCCCATCGAAAGAGTTGAAGTGAGAATTACCACAAAAGGAGATTTTTCCTGTCACCCTACTGAGCAGAATAATCCAGCATTTAGAATACCCTAGGTATTGAGATACTAGACCAAATTTAAAAACAAAAATGGGAAAAGGGGCGAGTAAAAATAAACTAAAAACAAATTACAATGCAAAGATTGGAAATTCATAGAAACACAGGATCCAAACAAATTAAAATATTTTGATAAATGGATAACCACATATAATTATGATGGTCGATTAAACTCTCAAAAATTAGTTAATCTACAGGATGCAATAATTAAAAGTACAAAATGTGACCCAAGAAAAATGGAAAAAGAAGGTTATGAGGATGTAGATTATTGGTTAAAAGTAGCTAAAAGGAGAGAGGAAGGAGTAAAGAAGCGTAAAGA
>JAHUTJ010019456.1:0-10258 GCA_036250325.1 Characodon lateralis | reverse complement strand
TTAGGACCTGTTCCTGTCCCACAGCTGCATCCCGTATCTACTGATATAGGAAGGGAGTACTCTGCCAGTTAATCTTCTCACCTCCCTACAGTCCTCAGTATTTTCTGCTTCATCACACTCAAGGCCACGTTTGTGCAATAACAATTCTGCAGGCCACACAATGTCTCATACTAACACAGGTTATACATTTTACTCCTCCCGGCTGTATGCTCTATCCAAAACTCAAGTAGCCTAGCTTTAACTTCACCTGATTCGAATTCCATTAAACAATTTCCTATTAAGCACCTTTTACCAGCCGATTATTAATTGAAAAAATTGTTGACAGATTAATCAATTAGCAAAATAATCGTTAGTTGCAATCGTTACATCTGCCTGTGGCTAAAGTCCCTACCTTTTTAAAATACTGTTCCCAATGGTTTATTCCATGTTTGGTTGATTGGAAACATGGAAGCAATCCGGATCTCTGGATTTTTACTAGACTGACAAACTGACGGAGGCTGATTTTCTGTTCTGGATTTCATACTAGTTTTTATTCCATTTTTGTTTGAAGACCATTTCTTGAGATTTGCGATTGGCAGTGTGGTATGTCCTGCTTTTTAAATGACTTGTTTTGCCAGCTGTGTTTTTTGTCAAAGATTTAAACTTAATAAAAGTTGATAGAAATATGCCAGCCTTGTCTAATGTCTGTTTTATTTTTTAAAGAAACAATTGAATCCTCAGTGGAAGGAGGTGCAGAGTTTCTGTGGATAGACAGATTGTCGTCTCTTAACACAGAACCTTCTTTGGGAAATTCAAACAATTAAAGTTTGTTTGCAACTATTTGAAATCTTCAAAGCACATCAATCTTGTTCTCTTTTAATTTTCCTGCTGCAGACACTTTCTCTGCAGCGACAGATGATGGAGAACCTCATCATAGCCAAAGCCAGACAGGATGCTGTATCCTTTGGGAACTTCTTTTGGATGTTCGTGAATTTGTTGTTCAACTGAGGGACAGCCAGATTAACTTCTGTGAATGTTTTCTGTAAGGTTTTATCTGATGATTTATTTTTACATGCACACAAATGCAAATAAAGTGTTAAAACTGGTAAACATTTATGGAAACCAAGATAAAATCTGCAGGGTTTTCTTTTTTTTTTTTTGGGAATTTAGAACATTGAAATTCAGTCATTTCATAGTAAAGATTAAATTGAAGGTGTCTTTAATATGTGTGGACATTCTTCAGATGGATGGGAGTATGCTTGTAAACAGGTTAGGCTGAGAAATACACTTAGAAGAAACTTTGGCAGTCCTGTAGCTGGCTAGAAAACGTATCACCATTCAGAAAACCTCGAGCCCTCCAGCTGTATATGGAGTAGGTCCACGTTTGCCACCAAAGCATCTCTGTCCTGTTGATATGTGGACAAAAGCAGTTTATCCTGAGGTCTGTTCACTTTCCTGATGTTTTTCTGTTAAGACTTATGGTTGGCACATTAGATGTTTTGCATTTTGTGGCTTTTCTCAACAATAACACCAGCTCCAGAGGAAAGTGGAGGAGAGGAGACTACGGCTCCAGGAAGAAGCTAACAGGTAAACACATTTTCTTCATCAACATAATTTCTGTGAAGACTTAACTCTAAGTGCAGACTTGAGGTCTTGCTCACCTCAAGGTGAGGAGGTACCTCTGAAACACCTTTTTGCCACAGGTTTTCTACCTCAGATTGGTTGCAGGTCTGTTCAGTGGCATCTTTCTAGGCATCGTCATTTGCTATGTTTTGACATGACGTGTCTCATCATTGTTTATTCAGTGTCTGGAAAGTCTAGAGGTCGTATCATTGACCACACTGTCTGCGTTCCAAAGGGCAGTCTAAAACCCATGAGCCTGTTATACACAGTGTTATCTGTTCTGTCTGCAGCTTTTGAACGAACCCTCTCATGTAAATGTGTGGACAGGGTTAGGTTTTAAATTATGTAGGGCCATTAGAAGGGTTGCATAGCTTCATATCTATTTAGTTTTTTGTTTGAGCCAGATATGCCTTTCCAGTTTTTGTTTTAACTTTTCACTGGAAGCTCATTCATGAAATATCTCATTGAAATTTGTGTTTAAATAACAGTGGTATCAATATGTCATGTTTTTGTTACTGTAAAGAAATTCCTAACTAAATTTATGCATTTTTGGTTGACATCCATATTTAACTAAACGGTCAATAACATCACCCAAGGACATCAATTGCAGATCGGTAACATGCAGTGCGTGTTTGTCTCAACAGGAGGTTGGCTGCATTTGGGGCATTGACTGCAGATGAGCAAGAGCAGCGCCTTCTCTATGCCAATGTACTTGAATATGAGCAGGACCATGTGAGTGTGACAGCAAGCGTTAGACATATGCTGCATATCTGACATCATTATGACCAGGTGGCCAAACTAATTTGCCAAATGTCTATAGGTCACCATAAGTGCCAGAAAAATGTGTTGCTGGATACATTATAAATGCTTTTATAGTCAGGATTTGTACCTGTACATCTTTGATATCTGATGTGGACTGTTGTATTATTATTTGTTGCATTATTTCCCAATGCTGTATGGGAGGCACTGAGGGGAAATTTGGGAAACATTTAGAAACAAAATTGTGAATTTGTAAATAACGAAACAAATGCAGCTCAGGTAAATTATATTTAGAAAATAAATTAGCAAAACTATCAAATACCCCTGAGATTAGTGGTGGATGCTGGTCTTTCAAGGAGGGGAAGCTCAATTTCAAGTTCACTGGTTCGCTCATTTCGCTGTCAGTCAAAAAGGGATTCAACCTCAGACAGAACATCCAATCATCATGCAGAAGCTGAGTGTCCGGGCCAGCCCACTGCCCCATAGAGCCCAGACGCTCAGCATCTGGGGGTCTATGGGGCCCTGAGCGTCCGATGGGCGGGACAAAGCCCAGCATTTCTGCTTCGCTATTGAACTCACTGTTTAAAGCGCTGTGAAGCTGCGGGAATGAGTGAGAGGAAAACCGCGTCGTTACCAGTGATAAGAAGCTGATTCTCAACAAAGGTTGAGCGCGTTGTAGCGCATATTTAGTCAATGACATGAACACACAACAGTTTATATTTGACCACTTATTTTTTGACATTTTAGGGGAAGCTGAGCTTCCCTTGTCTTGGAGCAATCACCACTCCCTGAGATGTATATGTTTCGTATTTGTTTTCTACCTGTGTCATACCAAACTGAAAATAATGCTTCTGAAAGGGATGGAGGAAACAAATGATTATTAAAGGGCACAAAGAAAAGGCAGCAAGAAATTTAAAACGCCATCTGTTCTGAAACGTAAGTTTTCAGTGTATGAAGAACTACTTGACTATTAGTGTATAACGAGGGTTTTATTGGCAAAGAAGAAAAAATGTAACCTGATAGTAAATACCCAGTACAGGATGATGGTCCCAGTCTGCACCAATGAGCGCTGGACGGTTTTAATCAATAACACATTTTTTTGTACGTGGGCACCCCACTAGTATAATAAAAAATTGGGCAATGCAAGTCCACCGCTAATTTTGCATCTTTGTAGTAACGTTTTACAAACTCTTGGTGGTTTCCCTATCCAAATAAAACCACAAATGAACTTGTTCAAAGAATCAGATTACGCCGCCTCTGGATATCAAAAGCCAGGTAATATAAAAGGGGAGAAAGTAGCTGAAGTGAGGTCATATAAAGAGCATGTCACATTTATACCTAGATACTTAAATCCTGTGAGATTAAGTTTGAAAGGTAAATCAGACTGTTGAAGACCACAAGCAGCAGTATTTATGGGAAAGCATACGCTTTTTTCCGAATTCAATTTATAGCCTGAAAAAGCTACATATAACAGATCGTCCGCAAATAAAGGCAATTTATGTTCAGTCCCATTTTGGAAATTCCCGAATCCGAACCTCTTCAAAACCATAAACAAGTACTCCCACTTCACCCTGTCAATAGTCTTTTCAGCATCGAGGGAAATTACTATTTTTATTTCAGGTAAATCGGAAGAATGCTTAGAATAAATTACATTGAAAAGAGTGTGTGTATTAAAAAAGAATTGGCTCCCTTTGATAAAACCATTTTGCCATTTTGCTGTTCAGATATAACCAAAGAGAGATCTTTCTCTCATATGAATGAATGCGAAGTAGGCCCTTCCTTATTAAACCTCAAAAACTCATCAATATACTGCCCATGCAGTCATTATCCAATGGGAGGCTCGTACCTACTTGCTTAGTTAAATCCAGGCAGTGTATGTGCAGAGGCTGCAGGATGGACTTAAGTACACAATCCTGTGAAGAGATGGGAGCCCACTCTGACTCTCCACAGGGTTGTGTACCCTGTGGAGAGTTTCTGTCATCAGTTTCTGTCATCAGCAAAGGTCCTCTAACAACTTGTTGTTGGCAGTCTAGAGCCTCAGCTTGTCGATCTTGTATGTTGTAGACAAAAAAATAACTGTAAAGCAGTGGCTTGAATGGTTGGCTTCCTTTGTTTTCACTTTCTCATGGCGCTGCAGCCGGCTAGGACCTTCTAAGAATACCCTAGAGACCTGGCTCTGTCTTTGGGAATGCAGTGATAGGCTACCATACTAGTCCTTTCACAGTGTAATTCCAAGTTTATAATATTCTGGCAGCTCTAGGTAGTTTCCAAACAATTGGTGGTGGATCCCAGTAAAAATGATTAAAGGCAAGGCAAGTTTATTTCTATAGCACATTTCAGTAGCAAGACAATTCAAAGTGCTTCACATGAAGGAAAAGAATTAAAAACATAATAGGCACAGTACATTACAGTGACATAAAGGTAATTAAAGAAAATAAAGAGAATAGAATGATGGAAAAGAAAATGAAAGGAAAGTTGGACTGAAAACGTAACTAATAATGTTTAGATGGCCCAGTCAAAGGCCACTCTAAACAAATAAGTTTTTAATCTTGATTTGAAACAACTTAGAGTTTCAGTGCTTTTCCAGTTTTCTGGGAGTTTATTCCAGATTAGTGGAGAACTAAAAGCTGCTTCTCCATGTTTGTTTCTGGTTCTGCAGAGTAGATTTGAGCCAGAAGACCTGAGAGGTCTGGCTGGTTGATCCACTGACAACAAGTCTGTAATGTATTTTGGTGCTAAGCCATTCAGTGATTTATAGACNCCAGTGTAGGGACTTTAATAACTAACCAAATATGTTGAGCAGTGCACTGCAACATCTACACATGCTGCCATCTTGTTATCTTTTCATTGAGGGAATACAGTCCGGGTTAGTCCTTGTTTCCTTTTCAAAGTTGGACCGTTTTCTTCAACGTCCTTCATGCCAATTGAAAGGCCTTCTCCATCACCTCTCTGAGTTTGTTTCCAGCGCCATAGGAGCTACAGCCCTTCTAACTAGCTGGTACCTGTCATCTGTTTCCGGAGGCCCCAGAGCCGCCATAGCCCTGAATATTCCCTTCTTCGGCTTGACCTCATCCAGCATCTAAATCTAACCAAACAAAATACTGAGTGGTTGTTTTTTTGTGCTTTTAGGATTGGCCCAAACAGTGGAGAGCCAGCATAAGAAAGAATCCTGATTCCTCGTTGGTGTTAGACCTGGTCTCCTACCTGCTCAGGTAATCATTTGCAACACTGTATTCAGAATAACACTGAGGCTTTACTGTGGCTGTGTTATTTTACACTCAGGCACAGACTAAAGCACGACTTGTTCAGTTTGAAGATGTTCTTCCAGGAACCTTGTATCTACTGAAGCTGTTTTTCTGTGTGTTTACATTGTGGGGTCTGAAGCTTGGGCGGTTCTTTATATTACATGGCTTTACCCTGAGAGGTTCTTCCTCCGGCTGGACTGTCGTTGCACTCTGAGAACACAGATCATCACAACAGCATTATAACATGCAGCACCAACAACTGTGAAATCAGAACACCACAATATCAATCTTAGATTGTTTCATGGCGGTTATATTTGAAAAGCCTTGGACTGCCGCTCCAAACAGTGTGAAAATGTGATTTTTAATGAACTGGAAGACTAACCACACATAGACCCACAGGGTGTCTGCTTCCCTTCAAACTCCTAATGAATGAACAACAATCCTGGCCAGTTGTAAGTTCCATGACCAGTTTTGACTTTACAGGTTTGATAAGAGCATTACTGCATCTGCAAAACACTGAAAGGGAAGGTTCCCGCTTTCTTTAGACTTTACAATACTTTATTGTCCCCAAGAGGCGATTAATTTACATCAGAGTCCACAAGTCAACGCACACACAAAAGAAGAAAGAACATTCAAACAACCTTACAGGATAATATCAGAACTCCAGGCAGCACAACTATCAGAAATTATTTTAAAAACCTAACAGCTAAGGGAATAAAAGACCGTATCGTAAGTATCTGTTAGGTCTTCCCTTCTGGGCATGTGTAAACCTCCTTCTTGATGGTAGGAGCCTGAACTGGGTGTGCAAAGGATCATAGAGAACTGATGTTGTCCTCTTAATCACTGTTGTTCTGAAGACCAGATTAAGGTTTCTCAGATCAGCACCAAGAATCTTAGTACAGACCATAACTACACCTAATAACTTTTTTTGTTTGGCAAGCTGAGGTTACCAAACCAGCACATCATTCCAAAAGTTGAAATAGATTCAATAAAGGGAAAATAAAACATTAAATTTCCTTAGAAGAACAGCCCCTGGTTGGCCTTCTTACAGAGGGTGAAGGATCAGCCAATCTCCTGGCTAATATGTGGGGCTGCATGCAAGAAGGCTGAAGAAAAGTCAATAAAACATAGATGTGCATATGTTTTTGTGCCCTCTAAATGCCAACAACATACTTCAAGAGCATAGCAGTAGCATCATCCACCCCTTTTCTTGCCTGATAAGCAAATTGGAGTGGGTCGATTTTGCTCTGCACCATATGCACTAGTTTTCTCTTAACTATCTGTTCAAATAATTTCATCACAAGAGATGTGAGGGCCACTGGTCGATAATCATTTAGCGCTTTTGGGGATTTAACTTTAGCTACTGGTATAATAATGGAATGCTTCCATATTGCAGGAACTTTCTTTAGTGTGAAAGAGCTCTGAAAGATTGATGTAAAAATGCCACACAGGAAGGGGGTGCAATGTTTAAGTAAGCGGCCACTAAGACGATCAGAGCCATGGCTTTTCCTAGTATTTATCTGTTCAAACGTCCTCCAAATCCTAGATCTTCCTCCTAGATCTTCAATACAGATCTTACTACCTTCTGACGCAGTCTTGTATTCTAACCAGTCTTTTGTAAAGTCACCAGAATCAAACGTGAGATAAAATTGGTTTAGCTCTTTGGCAAGAGCGAGGTCAGACTGTTTGGAGTAAAGACAGCCCTAATTGCTTGTCCTGTAGACAAGTCATGGATTTAATTCCTCTCCAGGCCTTGCGAGTATTACTGCTCTCATGTTCCTCCTGAACTTTATCTGTATTTAATCTTGGCCATCTTTATTTTCCTTTTCAGTAACTTCTAAGCATTTTTATATAGATTCATATTCCCCTCTTTAAAAGCCAGTTTTTTCCCATTTAAGGCAACTTTTAAAGATTTACTGACCCAGGGCTTGTTATTAGCGTATAATGTAATCAATTTCTGGCGGATGATGCTTTTTTCACAGAAAGTGAACATTTATACAATACCCCATTATGGCTTGTTGGGCATTTAACATACTGGAAAAAATGAGGCAAAGACATCTTGAGGCAACAAGAATTGAAATTTCCCTTAAAAGTAGCATTTACCATGCTTGCCTTCAGATAAATATACACCACAGTTATAAATATCTGGGAGATTTCTCTTGGGAGATAAAAAGGGCGAAGAGAAACACAAAGAAGTTCAACATCAGGAGAGCAGAAGGACTTCCTTATCCTGACATTGGTGCAGTAGCATGAATTTACAGATAGGCCCACGCCCCCTCCATGTGATTTGCCGATAAGCTGTCCATCACGATCAAGGCAAACTGGTTGGCCGAATCCACCAAGCTCATAGTCCTGACTCCGATCATCAGCTGTCAGCCAAGTTTCTGTAAGGGCAATCAGACAAATGGTTTTGAATTCTGGTTCAAGCCAGGTCTGCAACATACTCCTCCTCTCCGACCCCGCTTCCTCATTTGTCTCAGCGCCACTCTGCTACTGCCAGGTCCGAGCCGATTCCCTCCACCGCCTCCACTCTTTTGCACGCTATCCAGGCAGTTCCGACCCTCCGCACATCTCCGATAAATTTCAGGGGAAATGCCGACTGGTAGATTTCCAGCAGCAGAGTTCCTGTATTTAATAAGAAAATCATGGCTATTCTGGAGTCGCTCAGGCCTTTGTATGCCATCCAGGTGGATCAGAAACTCTACATATGGGCGTGGCGCTGGTGGTGTAGGGGTTACATAGAGGCTATAGTCCTCAATGTGGCCGTCCTGGCAACCTTTGCCAAATGTCTCCTCCTCTCTCTGCCCCTCTTTCCTGTCTGTCTACTCTCGAAAAATGAAAAATAAAGGCCTCTAGTGCCCGAAAAAATATCTTTAGAAACTCTACATATCCCCGATGAGTTCCAGGGAAGAAGCCGGCTAGTGGGTTACTCAGCAGCTGAGCTCCTGCATCCAATGAGGAAATCATGGCTATACTGAAGTCGCTCAGGTTGGTTAACATGAGAGTTCAAATATTCATTAAAAAGACACTTAGAAACACTGCCAAATCCTTAATGGATCAGTTATAAATCCACATTAGTAAAAACACAACTCATTAACGAAGCACAGAACGCGAACACAACCACTGCTGCATGTCACCACAGCAAGGCAGCGTCATCCTTTGTGTTTAACTCGGGACGCTGCAACCCGAACGCACACTGACACGCCTCAGTGAATTCTTTAATTAAATATCTCCACAAAAGTGGATTTTCTGGAACTGAACGGCTCAGGGTGGCAGTATGTTGGAGTAGCTGCGTTACTGTTGCCTTCATTCTGATTATTATTTTATAAACACTGTAATTCTTCCTTTTCAGGCTGAAACAATGCTTTGTTTGGATAGCCTACTGTGCAGCTGGATCTCTGTAATAGGTCTCATCATTGTTAGATATGAGACCCACCACAGTGGTGTCGTCTGTGAAGTTTGCGGACACCACTGTGGTGGGTGTCAAATCAAACAATGCTCCTCTGCATACAGGTGGAGGTGGTGGAGCATGTGGACAGCATTGAGTTCCTGGGCATTCACATCTCCTCTGACCTCTCCTGGACTGTGAACACCTCCCATCTGGTAAAGAAGGCCCAACAACGGCTCTTCTTTCTCAGAAAGCTGAAACGGACCGGTCTCTCTACTCAGCTGTTCACAAACTTTTACCGGGCCACAATTGAAAACATCCTGTGCCTCAGTGTGACAGTGTGGTACGGGAGCTGCGCCACAGGAGAGAAAGGACTTAGCACGGGTGGTGAGGACAGCACAGGGGATTGTGGGATGTCGTCTACCAGATCTGGACTCGATTTATGCTGCACAAGTCCAGAAAAGGACCAGACACCTTACTATAGACTACACCCACCTGGACACTGTTTGTCCCACTTCCTTCAGGAAGACGATTCAGGAACGCGTTCGCTACCAAAGCAGTGAAGGCCGCAGTCCTACTGCAGGCAGACACTCAACATCCCTGCTAATAATCAAACAGACAACCAGCCCATCTGTTTCAGCACAAGCTCAACTTTATGTAAATACTACATACTTCATGCCACATTGCATGTACACACGATCTCTTTTTCTACAAGTGTTTCTTGATTTTGTAAATTGTGTCTCTAACCTACATGTGTGTCTTTTGAGACGGGTCTCAGCCAAATTTCATTATGGTTACATAATGACAATAAAGAATCTTGAATCTCGGAAGAATGGAGAACAAGATCCAGCAGAATAATATAAAAGATGTGTGGTCAGGGATGAAAAAGATCACAGGGTGGAGGTGGTGGAGGAGTATAAATACTTCGGACAACAGACTGACTGACATAAGCACTAACCTTATTTGACAGAACACCACTTTTATACAAAATAAACACAAACACATTCTCTTTATTGAACAAAAATAATTCCTTCTTGCAACCAAACTATTCCGGCACTACAAACTTTTTACCTAACTAGAACACTCACTAAACTGCTGTTGTGACTATGAATCTGAGAATATTATTTAATTTTAATATTTTATCAGATAATATTTGGGTCTGTTCAGGGTTGTCCTGTGAATACCAGCCCAGTAAGGCGATGGTATCAGGACAAAATAGAAAGGTGTGAGACGAGCTCTGACATTATTGAACAGCATAAACTCT